>JAOBAT010095970.1:0-40064 GCA_026413305.1 Hydrozoanthus tunicans | reverse complement strand
GCTGCTTGGTTCGCGAAAGCCCTAACCTGTACTAGGGTAAGTTTTGCAAATTTTTTTGACCCTATAATAGGGTACCCCTTACAAAACCTCTAGTATAAAACACTCAATTGTTCTTGATTTCATTCTTTCGTTATTACAATTTTTTTTCAGCTTAACAATCCCGTTAAACGGCGCCCTATTCTAGGCCAGAGCAAATGGCATGAAAACTGTACCCTTTCCAGAGGAACATACCCGTATAGCCAATATATGAGATTACCTCCCCCCTCCTCCTCCTCCCGGGGATATCCAGGCAAAATAAATTAATTTAACCAACTGACTATTTTGTTTTTAAGATTTAATTATTTTATTGTTTTATTCTTTGCTAATATCAAACTTCCTCTGAAAAATTAATGTTATCCCGGCGTAGTTCGTGAACCTCCAACAACGAGAGCAGCGAAAACTTGATTTATCATGTTCATCTAACTAATTAGTCTTGCTAACAAAAAAAAAACTAGACTATTCATTAAAGGCAGTTTTTAATGCTGATGTCTCTAAGAACACTCGATTACTTTTTTTTACCTTTAATCAAGAGTTCGTCAAGAATTTCAAGAAGTACTCTGATGGTTCGTTGGACACGCTCGGCTTGGCGTATGATTACTGGTCCATAATGCATTACGACAGGTTAGTGCAGATTGCGCCCAGGCAAAAAAGCAGCTTGGGTATTTTAAAAGGGTTCAGGGAAGGGCAAGGGATTAATCATTTACGCCGAACAATTTCATTAGAATCGGTACCTATTGGAAGAGATGGCAAGAGTACGTTCGAACACCTCGCAAGTTTTGTTACATTGATAAAGGCTTCAAAAAGTAAAACTTAAGTTTTAATGTTCTTAAAGTTTTTAAAAATCGTGTATTAGATTTCTTCTTGTCTTTTCTCTATTTGTGTGTGAACGCCCTGTAATTCAGTTACAGAAAACTGCAATAGGGCAAAAAAACAATTGATTTATTGATTGATTGAATGATTGGTTAGTTGATTGATGGATGGATTGATTGGTTGACTGAAGAAACTTTAATCGCGTTTAAACCGTAAATTTTTAGATTTTATTTGTTTTAATTTGTTTCAATTTTCTTCTGAGTCAGTACTTTTCTAAATGCAACAAAAAATAAAGGTCTGAGTTGTTTAGCTAAAACAACAATTCGCTGGGGTTTTTATTATTCAGAGTCAAAAACAGCTGATTGTCTACTTAATTCATAAAAAAGTTAGTGAATTCCAAAACTCGTAACGGAAAAACTGATCGACGAGACCTTGAACAATTTGTTTTAATTCTCTCACTCATGAGGCTAACATGATGTAACTTCCTTAAAGCTACAAAACAAAGGTTAGGACATCGCAAAAACAAATCTATTTTGTCGATGTTTTTATGTATAACTAAATTAGCTACTTTTCACCCTATATGACTGCAGATTTCTTTTTGCAAAAAAAACTGGTTTCCCCACGATAATTGCTAAAGGACGACCCTGGAGAAAATTAGGTGGACAACGCGACGGTATTTTCACAGCCAACGATATAAAGGAAATTAAAAAATTGTACAACTGTAAATAAGGTAACACAAATTCCTTTTCACAAGTTTATACAGTATTATAAATTTGATGGACACACTCTGAAGAAGAGGCGAGACGTCTCGAAACATGTTAGCATTAAACCAAGATGAAACTGAAGAATGTTGTTTCGTCCATCAAATTTATCATACTTCTTCTGCTAAATCGCCGACTATACAGTGTTCTTTGTCGGAAAAGTAGCCAACTTTGTGAAAATTTTATTTGTACGTTTTTTAATTACAACGGGCAACGAGTATGGCAACTTGAGCACGTAAGTTATTTCGCGAGGCAAGTGCAAATCCCATCAGGCCGGCCCATGGTTTGGCCCACAGCAGAAGCTGGTAATCATTCAGCTGAGTCGACTACGACAAGTTCATTTAGCAAAAGCCCCCCATAGTGCGGTAGACCGAAAGTAAGTGTTCTTACAGGAAGATTATAAGCTTGTTGAAATCTTTATTGGAAGCTTCTAAAACGTACAGACCTTATGCAAGTATTGCTCGAAAACTTTACCGTATCATGTAATTCTAATGGTAAACATTTTAGGTATAGAGCTTTATATAGAATATTTTCAACTTGCATTATAAGTTTAAAAATATTGTATAATTTTGTTTCAGATCGTTCATCAACATGAATTAGCACAAAAAAACAGGGACATCATACCAAAGACATTACAAACCAAGATTGTTGTAATTGCAAATAGAGCTTGGTGGCCTCCCAAACTTCGCATAACCACCAAACAAACTTCGAGTAACATTTTTACTGTAAACCTTGAAAAGTTGATAATAAATATTATTCAATAACCAGTATTTTCGTTTTTATAGTGATATTTATTCGTTGCAACATCATGAATGAGGGACATCGATTGTATAGCTAATCTTTTCCAGTTCAACTTTAATGCAAACACACAATACGTATCTTTTAAAAAAGAGGATTTCATATTTTCATTTAAAAAAGAACCTTTTGTTTCAAATCGCAAAAGCTGACTTATTTATATAATGACTGAAGCCCCCTTTTACACTTATTGATTATAACAATGCATATGGTTGATATCATGGTGTACGCTAGTTGATAAGAGCAATATAACTGCAACAATTCAAGAATCCAATTTAAAATACTAGCTATTGTTTTTTAAAAGCGCATGTATTCTATTTGACCTAACATTGCAAAAAAAGAGTTCAAGAGAGTTAGTCGTCCTGGCCTTAGTTTGCAAATCAGCCTACAACGTGGAGTTCCAAAGACTGTCTCAGCTTAAAACGATCTTTATTCAAGGAATTCTTCGAACTAGTTTAAGATAGCTAGTTTAATAGTTTTCGAAATCGTTTATAAGTAAAACAGTGAGTTTTTAACTGAAACAGGTAATATAAAACCACAATCAAACAAATCATCGTGCTCGGTGGCGCTTTCAAATCGAAAAGCGATGAACACTCGTAAGGCATCCTCGCCAATGCAGTCAGCAACAAAGTAAACTTGTAGAACAGCGATTGAGCCATGAGTCCTGCCACAATCACGTTGTTGTTTAATCTCTGTTTCCATATTTTTCAGTTTTTTTGCATCGTTTTCGAATTCAGTTGTTGTGCCTTGTTGGTTTGTAGCAAGGCTTGGCTCCTTGTGTCGGTTGTGCTGCATGCTGAAAGTGTTCCCCACAATTTACAAGAATTTTGACATAATGACAAAAGTTAAAGTGTACGCACCTCCATTCTTGGGGTTTCATAATCTTACTGCCCTCAAGATAGAAGAATCTTTCAATGTTCTTGTTCTAATTATAACAGTCATTAATGTCTGGCAACTTATTTAACATATTGTAACACTATTCGCACTTTATCAGCAACTACGGCTTCCTCAGTTAGGAAAAGTTTGTATACTGTAAATTAGCGTAAAAGCTAAGCCAGAGACCTTTTTCATGATCTGGGGCGGTTTTAAAATTCTGCATTCCAATTTCCCCTACAAGCCCGTAACGTATTCAATTAGAGTTTAACTAAAGAACGAGACTTTAAGTGTTTCATCGAGACAAAAGAACATTAAAAATGCTGCCTTTTATGAATAGGGTCGGTACAGTAACATCTCTTACAAATTAGTGCTGTTCTTTTCATGCGACAAGAGGGAAGATGAAAACTTGCGAACAAACGATTTAATGGCTCCTCCATACTTCCGCGTAAAGAGAATGTATATAATTGGATTTACAACCGCGTTTGTATGAGCCAAGTAAGTTGAGATCTCAAGCACAATCTTTTTATAGCAGCCAAGTGTTTCTAAGCTGTTGTAAAATATTAAAACATAAAAATGTGACGGGCTATAACAAACGATAAACACTAACACAATTGTAAACATCATGAGAATGACTCTTCTGTCTTCGATGGAATTTCTTTGTACTGAATGTTGATCAAGGTGCGCGTTTGTTCGTTTTCGCTTGAGGTCATATGCAATCGACACATACAAGAAACACAGCAACAGCAGAGGAGCGGCGTAGAGCGTTGAAAAGACCACTAAATAGTATCTTTCTGACGTCTTGAAGTTATCAGTAAAAGCTGGTTCCCAATTTGAAGTACAATACACATGCTCTTTGGTGGAAATTAGACGGAACGTGTAGAAATATGGACAATGAAACAAGGCAGCCACGAGCCAAGACAGACCAACTGCGAGGCGGCAACGACGACGGTTAAAAATCGGCGTTCGCAGTGGGTAGACGACGGCAAAATATCGATCGAAAGCTATAAGTACCAAGCTTTGTATGGACACGGCGGTGGAGATATCGGCAAAAAATGGCACAAGCTTGCAAAAAAATGATCCTATAATGCCTTTCAATAGCCATGTTTTAGCGGAGTGGAAACTAGTTATTCTGCTTGGGAACGCAAATATGGGCATGAGCAGATCACTTACGCACATATTTATGATAAAATAACTAATAGGAGCCAATCGCGTTTGGGACTTCTTAATTGTAATAGTAATTATAACCCAGTTGCCACACAGAGAAGCGACTAACAGCAAACTGTAGATTATTGTTTGAACAATGATCCCAGGGTTGCTTTCGAGGCCAAATGAAGCACACTGTAACATGATTCCTGGTTCAGACTGGTTGCTGGGGTAGGTAATGTTGCGGTGAAATTCTGCTGCTTCCATATCTGTATCACTGCGTTATCAAATACATTATCATGTATTAAACATTGCTGTATATTACTGTAAAATTACGTTACTAAAGTAGCAGTAACAAAATGTATTTTCGTTAGTAAAGGCTGTCATACACGGCCTTTTAGAAGGCAAACGATCAAAGTCATAACTAATCACAGTCCTATTATGAATCCTAAACATCTACACCGTTATTTCAAAGGAGCAGTCTCCGTTGTCACATCCATAGTTCTAATCAAAACCGCAGTCACGTTCTAAGTCACAGTCATACAAGCAGCCACAGTCATAGAAGAGGCTCACTCTGGGTCCTTAAGTAGCCGCGATTTAGAGCGACGTATTGTGACGTAAGGCGACCTAAGGCAAATTAAGGCGATTTAAGGACCCGGAATAGGCCTCTCAAGCAGCCACAGCCACACCACAGTCGGAGCCACGATCACAAAAGCATTATTTTATAGTCATAGTCATAGTTGCATAGTTGTTTCTAAGTCAGACTCCCACAGTCACGATCACTGATAGTCACACAGCCACATACATAGTCACAGTCACAATAACGCTTACTCACAGTCAAGTTCATAGTCAGAGTCATACTCACGGTCACAGTCACAACCACAGTTGCAGTCAAAATCATTGACACAATTTAAGGGCACTTATAAACAGCAACAATTGGACCATCCGGATTATTAGATTTGTGAATTTCAAGCTTAAGATAAGAGTTTTGGGAGTCCTAATGGTAAGGCATGACCTATGGCCCACTCTCTTAGTTAAAAGCCTCCATATTGAATATCGATAAGTCCTTAGATCGAAGTTGAATATCAAAGGACAAGGTTTGGCTGCCTTTATTTAAGAAAGATAGTTGCAAATTAAGAACAGGCAACACTAGGTGTACAAAGAGTTTTTCTTCAATGACAGAACAAATGTTTCATAATCATTTCATACTAAAAATCAACTATAAAAAACATCTTTTGAAAGAAATCATTACAATTTTACATTTACAATTCTTATAAAATGCCGCGCCCTTATTACATAATGCTTAGGTTGGTTTATTAGAAATTGCTGCACATTTCATTACACAATGCGCACAGTATTACAAAATACCGCAATCGTTATTTCAAAATGCGTAGTTTATTACAAAATGCGCGTTATTACAAATGCCGCAGAACAATTACAAATTATAACATCTCTATCAGTTTTAGTAAGAAGACCTACTCTGTAAGAGAACAGTACAGCTATCGACTGTAACAGTTTCTTAATTTTGATGCTATAGTCTCTAGATCTTAACGTTTTTCGAGACTGCAAAGCGCTTGCTACTCTTCTATACAAAGATTTAAAAATTTGGTTTACTCACAAATTGAAGTCTGTCGATCTCAACGCGCCATTTTGTGACAAAATTTTCAGGGATAAAATGACGTCGACCAGGCTATATCCTGTTTGATTTCTGAGTAGGATTTCAAGCGAATAAGCTTTTCCTCTTTTTCGATTGTTTCGGAGGCTTCATCTTTGCCATGAAAACGAGCTTTGCGTTTTATAACGCAGTGAAAACTTTTTTCCTGTGTTTTCTTGAGCAAAAAATTCGTCTGTTTTTGAAGAAGGGACACAAACTAAGTGTAAGCCCCTCACGATAATGAATTTCTCAGACTCGGAGAGTGACAAGTCTAGAAATTAATGGTTGACTATTGTAACTATTTTAACATATACGGAAAGTTTTTATTCATCAACCAATCATATATTAAATGCACGTGCGATTACTTTTATACGTACTCCAGTCGTTTTAAGGTTCAACAATTGCTCCGAGGAAAGACTAACGTTCTTAACCTCAGCGGCTTAAAATCTTCCCGTTGCCGAGATTTAAAACACTCAAGCTTTTAGGTTGAGAACAATTATCTATTTTAAAGACTCGCCCACGCATTAAGCAGCTTTTAGATAAAAACTGGTATAATGAAAAGGAAAGCCCTGACATGTATGTTCTAAAAGAATTCTTAAATTCTAGATGAATATTTGCATTTGCTTTTTTCATAAAATTACATTCTTTTTTAAACATTTTATGTGATGTTTTGGGATTTAGACTTTGGGACTTTGATGCTAGTAGAATGTATATTGTGTCATATGAATGTACTGGGTTTCATGAAGTAAACAATCGCTCGAAAAAGATTGACAGGAAAGCAAAACTAGTAAGCCTTGACTTACCTCTGACTTAGGGTACACCTAACTTGAAAAATTAAATAATTCGTAGATTTTAGATGATTTTAGCTCTAGTTTTTCTCATAAAATCGTTTTCTTTTCAAAATTATTTCATGGTGAGTTTTTGGCCATTCAGATCTTAAAAATTTGATGCTAGTTGAGTGCAAATTATGTCATATAAATGTGTTCGGTTTCAAAAAGCAAACATTCAAGCAAAAGTAAACAATTTGACAGAAAACAAAAACGGTTTAGAGAAAAAGTAATTTGAGACTATTTTTATTTTAAAAAACTAGTATAATGAAGTTAAAGGTTTAGCCTTTACTTAGCCCCGGTCTTTTGATACATATTCTTAAAGGGTCATAAACGATAAAAAATTCAAATTTAGTTTTTCTCAATTAATCCTTTTCGTTTTAAAAGATTTCATCGGATGTTTTTGCTATTAAGATTTTAAAAGTTTGGTACTAGTGGATTGCAAATTGTGTCATACAAACGTAGTCGGTTTTAAAAAGCAATTGACAGGCAACCGAAACCTCGAATTTTAGTATAAGTGAAAAAGTATGACTTTGATAAGCCTCCGGCTTTTGGTTTATTCTCAAAAGATTCTTAATTTTGAGATAATTCTAACATTATTTTTTTAATGAAATATTCTTTAAAAAATATTTCATGGGATGCTTTGCCAATTAGATTTTTGAAATTTGACGCTTGTTAAACGCAAATTGTGTCATACAAAACGCATTCGTTTTCATAAAGAAAACAATCGCTCTAAAATATAACCGTAAGCAAATTAACAGGAAAGCAAAGCCGTTTGAGGAAAATGTTGAATTCGAGCTACCATCACTTTTATGACAGGACACAGAGAGCCTTTTAGCAAAAACAAAGCTAATATCTTAATATTAGTGTCCTTATTTTAACCCACATTGTTTGATACGCCCCCATTTTTTTTTCTTCCGACAGATCTTAAAAGAAAAAAAAAGTTCATCATTTGGTCCAATGTTGTTAGTGTTATAGGTATGCACACTATTCCTTCGAGGCTAGAAAAAAGCAAAAATCCGAAAACAAGAATATGCCGAGGTTGAGGAAAGTATGGAAAACACAGTTCTATACGGTGTTCAAAGAATAATTCTGTTTTTCTGTAATGTATGTCAAACCAGCGACCAAACCTCCAAACATGGGTGAATTAATGCAACTAGATACCAAAAATGTGCCTAGTTTGAAGCAAGGTTAAAAAAAAGTTTAAAAAATACACCTGTCTATCTTTTAACAAAACACTACATTTCTCTACTTTAACTTCAGTACAGGTACTACTCCTGGCACACAACAATAAGTGTCGATTTTCCTTTTGATCTTCGGTTCAAAATTTTCTTGTCATTTCTAATGTACTTAGCAAAGTGATTATCAATGTTACATGTCAACATAAAATTTTTTCAATATTCAAATGAGAAGTACCTAAAATATTTACAGTCGCAATCCGATTTAAAAGTGAAACTTATAGGAGCTGTACTTACGTTATGGCTGAAAAACTTCATCGGTAAAACAGCGTCTAGAATTTCGGGGAGCGCATTGTGTTTCTGTATCCGCTGCTAACAAAAGCCAGAGCAGCTTGACGGTGAACAAAGGACTTCAATAATCATTGCAGACCGTAATTTGCAACCCACCTACGGGTTTGCTTCAAAAGGAATTTCCAATTCAATAGCCTCGGGGCAAAACAAGGGAATTGGCACCTTGTAATTTGTTCCAATTAACATTTCTACCTTTCGTGAAATTACTTGGTGCGAACGAGTCGTCTTCGAAGCTCAGTTTAAAAAAAAAACCGCTTGTCGATTTATTTTTTAGTTTTTAAGAAAAACCTTAACGGAATGAACGAGTTTGTCAAGAAAGCATTTTCAATGCCTTTTCAAATATGTATAGTTTAACGGGCAAATCGAATTTCAGTTCCCAAAGCAATATTGTCTAAGATTAGTTTTTAGGAAAAGCTGAAGACAAAATTTAGAGTTGAGCTTCCTTTGTGGGCAATAAAAATTTAATATCGCGTTTTAAAATGATGCCTCTAGCTTTGCGTTATTAATGCACAGTATACCCGTTTCTTTTTCTGATACGCTGATAATTCTCAGGAACACATGTACAGGCCTTATTTTACTTTCTGAGCCTTCACGAACCAAATCTTTAACTCTTCATTAAAGTATTTAGTATCCGAATTTTCCGAATATGTTAACTTTAGCTCCATTAATTCTCATAGTTAAAACAAGCATACGAGAATTTTGAATTCATTGGGTTTCAGAAGCATAAAACAAAATAAAATGAATAATATCAATTAAGTCCTCTATTCTATCGAAACTAAAAAATCCAATAATCTTTTTGTCGGTTTCAGCAATTGTATTAAATGAATAACAAAGATCAATTTTACTCTGCACGACGCTAAAGTGAATGGAGTGTCCAATTATAAGGTTTCAAAACTGGTTCTAAAAGTAAAATGATTAAAACCAAACATTTCTTCACTCTTCATTAGTAAACGAATGGTGACCGGCAGAGTTTTGACAACTAGTTCAAAAGCTAGAATGAATAAAACCAATCGTACCCTCTCTCCAAGAAAAGAAAATAAATGGTCACTTTAACAAGACCTCAACAATTGATTCAAAAGGAAGAGTTATTAACACTATAGTTATTGTGTTTCTAAAGACAAGTAGAGCGAGTGGCCATCTTACAACTGCAAGGTCTTAACAACACTTTCAAACGTTAGAATGAATATATAAGCTTAATATACTTCTACTCCTCAAGTAAAGCAATACATAAGGTGGCTTACGTTTGTAAACATTTCCGAATGCAAATTGGCTTGTATTTTCATAAGTTTTCAAAGAAGATTTGAAAACGAATTCAGTTTGAATCACGAAACTGCCAATCGTATCTGCAAGAGAGATGGAAAGATACATAGGTGAAGTATATACGTATACTTAAGTAATTCCTTAAATGCGTTTTAGGTAGCTGATACTTTATCGCTCTTTGTTTGTTCTGATTGGCTCGCAAAGAGTGTAATAGCCCCGATAAGCATTCATGTACATGTGCATATATGCATTATGCTTGGTTTAACAGCGATGAGAGACAATTTAACAAAATGATATCTATTTCACAGCAGGCAAATTCAACAAAATGAGTTCTTGTGTCTCTAAGGTTTCCGAAAAGATATTTTTTCACTAAAAGAAAGTTGTACTAAGTAATTATGCAAAAATACCAACGTTAAGGACGATTGGTTCTCACTTCTTCTCCTATAAGAACGAACTGTATTAGAGCACCAGGCTGAGATCGCCCACGAACTGGGAACAAGCTAAGAACAGCCCGCCATATGCTAAAACTGGGATCAGGTGTAGACAATGTTAAGAATTGTATTTAATCCTGGTGCACAGGTGGAGAAGTCATGGAAAGTCATAATAACATATTCAAGTTCCTTCCATTTGGAAACATGTCAGGAAGAATAAGAACAATATGGGACGCTGAATAGCCGAGAGTTTTAAGAACAGTCCAGCCTCAGCAAAAATTTCTCGTTCTCATAGTAGTTATATTCAATAATTCTAGCCTTTATGTATTCGAAAATAAAAAAAATTGTCAAGCGAAGAAACTTTCAATAATGAAACCTTTCAGCAAGAGACGCATGGATCTCCAGAAGAAACGTACAACTACAGAACAAATGTAGTAATAGAACAATTGCATCAAATCTGCGGCACATTACAAGCTTGTTCGTTCTTGACAATTGTAACAAACTTTTTTATCAGAACCCATATCTACTCAATTCATTATATATAGTATCGGTAGTAAAGGGAAACTAGATTCCCTTTAAGCTAGCCATTTTCAGTTCATTTAATTTGACCGACAGAAATAATATTAAAAATAATAATTAATAAAATATCTTCGGCAAAGTAAATGGTATAGATAAGGCTTTCTGTTGATGGAAAATTTATTTTTATCAATCGGCGCGATTTTTTGGCTGACGTGAATAAAGTTGAAAGGGAACACAGTATTCCAGAAAGGCAATTAGTATGGTAACTAAGATTGACAAAAATCAAAAGATTCTTGGAAAATCGGCTTTTAGAACTCAAGTTGTGAACAATTAAAAGCGAGTATCTTATGATATATGTATGGCAAACAAAGCACAGTCACACGGACGCCTGCTCGAAAGGACGTTCGAATTTAAAATGAAGATTGAGTTCGTAAGAGAATTGAGTGTGAAACCGTGGAAGATCGGTGACTTCTAATTTCTGAAGTGTAAGTGAATACAAACAAGCATTAATATTATTGTTAATAACAATACTACTGTTGTTGTTGTTATTATTATTATTGTTATCATTGTTTTATTATTAATATTATTATTGTTAGTATAATTATTATTATTATCATTATTAATTATATTATTATCATTATTATCGTAGTTGTTATTGTCATTGTTATTACCAAGAAAAAATTTTCTGTAAACAAAATATCGGGAAGAAATTGAAAGATAAGTTTGATCCCGTGGCGATAGATTTCGTTTGGAGACTTTGCGATATCTTTAAATGTGGACTACTTAAACATAAATCTTCAGCGCAGATCTTATCAGAAGCCCATTACGCAAGAGAGACTAAAGTTGGCTCCCAGCAAACGTCTTCAAGAAAGCTGATTGGGAGCCTAGAAACGTTTGAGAAGATCGCAATTTACCAACACGCAAAATCATAATACTAAGTTCAGATATGAAAGTTTGCAACACTTATCACATTGTAAAGTTTGGAATGAAACTAAAGCAACCTTTATCTTGTAGGAATCAAACCCCAAAGAAAGTCCAGAAGTTTCAGGGCATTTACTAAAACGGATATCAAAGTCTTGTGCTTAACAGATATACCTATAAGATAAAAGCATTAGTAATACGGCTGTTATCAATGAGCACTTATCAATAACTGACACCAATTTTGCCAAAAATATGTTAGCTAATTGAAAATGTGCAAGTACTTAGATTATCAGAAACGAATCCCTTTCTGCATGGGAATAGCAAAGTGATATATCCATCCTGCAAAAATGTGAACAGCAAATGTACAATGAGACACCTTTTCCAACCAACAGACTTATTAAACTGGTCAGTCATGATCATGTGATTTGAATTGGATCGAAGATATTAATGGACAGCGATGTAGGAAGAAGGTTAATTTGACAAAAAATACTGCGTTATTTCCTTTCACTGAGGCAGGATATCTTTAATTGTTTTTTACGTTTTGCAACTTTTTATCCTTCGGAAAACTATAAAAGGAAAAAGGTAAGATCATCTCTTGCCACTGAACAAGGTTGCAAAAAGGCAGAAATAATGGACCTTTGTACCACATATTGAGTCTCTCGGTGTATGTTTAGGCAATTCAGAGCTGTGCTGTAAGCAATGGATTAGGTCTATTACTAGTTTTAGCACCGCAGATGGACGTGAGCTGATGTTCAGGAAACGTTGATGCAAACAACACTTAAATAGCGACGCACAAACCTCGAAGGGTAGTGTCAACCTCGCTAAGCCAGCGTCTACATACCGTTTGGTCTATTAAATACAGACTTTACTGACCCGTTCTAACTGAAAACGATAAATTTAACTTTTTGTGGTCATGTTTTTAAAAGACTTTTTGCACTCCATGAATATTTATGGTTACATTTCCTTTTGGAATGGCTTCACGGAGTCTTTGTTGTCCTTTGATCAAGGACAGTTTTTCTAAGGTAGCTTCAACGACTAGTTGACTGTATTTTTAACGGCTAGTTGACTGTTTATGGCAAACAATTAAGTTTGCAGAGAAGACGCCAACTTCCTATTAAAATACAGGACCAATTTTTTTTGTTTTGATGCCCTATTAAAAATTTATCTTATGTCGGCATTTTAGGTCCATACTTTCTCACTAAATTTTGTTGTAACACTGGGATAAGGACGTTTTAACCTTAGGCCAAGTCTCTCGATCTCCTATCGAGGGACTTATAAGAACGCACGACACTTGTCGACAAAGAGTAGGGCCGAGCCGGGTGTTGTGGTCTGTCTCTTCTACTAAGTGAAGATAGCACTTATGAATATAGTTGTGAGTCGTATATAGCGGACTATCTAAGACCCTCAATACCAGAGCCTACTGTGAATCATTGTTAAGCGCCTTTGAGCATCTACCTATGGAAAAAGCGCTATATAAATGCTAAACATTATTAATATCATTTTCATTTTCATATATGAGCTGCCGTGTTTTACACTTTGACAAAGTCACATGTCCAGATACTCCTTTTATGGGTAGATGGGGGAGTTCGTGGTATTTTTAAGGTCCAAATTGTCAATTTGGTGTTTTTAGTGGTTTTCCGAGACAAGTCAGGTTTTTGAAAAACGGTATTTCAATAAGCGTGCAAAAACAAAACAAACATGAATTTTTCAAAACCGTTGTTATTATATAGTTTTAGAGCTAAAAATTTCCACGCCTTGGTATTTTCATGGTATTTTTTCATATTTCCGGGTAAGAAATTATTTTCCTCCCCACAGACGACTAGGCGCTGTTTGTTAAGAGTGTAAAGAACTTGAAGGGTGTTCTTAGTTTCCTTGACCTTGCTACATATTACCGTTTTTTTGTCAAAAACTGAGCTGTTCCATTTAACAATTTAAAAATCAATCAATTTCATTAAAACAGAATATGCCACACAACATTCGGCCAACGGAAGCGTACTTTTCTGTTTGAACCTCGTGTATATAGAGTGTACTTCAAACGTTCTGCATTAGAAACAGATATCACTTCTCTTTGCATGTTTGAATACTGTAACTCTCGCTTGTAAAGATTAACATATATTATACTTGTTACTCGTGCTTAGTTTTACAAAAATATTGCAAGTATAACATGCGATAAAACACAGAAACTAATTAAATTTGCACCCTGAATATGCTTGAAAGACAATAACACTGTTCTTTGTACAGTTTCCCTGGTAGAAAACAATAGTGGTTGAGTTTCCCCTGGATCACAAATCAAAAAGTAAAAAAGCGGACAAAAGAGAGGGAAGCCAGCTAAACATGGTCGAAAAGGACAAATCAGAAAAGTACTTTTTGTAAGACGTCGTCGTCAATCTCGCCGCTCTTGTTTCTTCTATTAGTTACTACGAGTCCACTCAAAAAGACACCGTTTAACATTTTCTATAGACCGGATGGACTAATGAATACGCCCACATTGATGGAAAATTACTGTGTCGTTGTTAAAGCCGCAATTTCCAGTACGTCCCTTGGCCAAAATATTTCGACCACAATCTGTACGTTAAAGTTGCATTACAATAATATAGTAATAATATTAATTATACCACCAGATGCGGTCTTCAATAAAACGCTCTTCCTAAATACAATTGACGAACTCTTCAGTAACCTTGATAATGAGAAACAGCTAAGGAAGATATTGCCAAGTTTCTGAAACCGTTGTTGAACGACATTCTCATCTGCATTGCATTTGGTCTGTCCAATTCTTCTATTCAGGAAAACGAGCAAAAAACAAGGTATTGTTAAACTTCTTAAACACAGGATAAAGTTTAGAATTTGAATAAGTTTTCGATTGCCACTGCAACGATCGTCGGATATGGTAATTAACCCCTGACCCTTAGGGGGCCCATCCCCTCCTACTAGTTCAATTAGCTCGGAAACCTTGCCTCCATAGATTACCGTATCTGACGATGATTGCAGAGGGGCAGCCGAAAGCTCCTTCAAGTATTACATTTTATCCAGTGTTTGAAAATTTCAAAAATACCTTGTTTTGCAAGTCTTTCCTTTTTGCACACTGCTACACTGGTCGTTTTATACTAACGCGTTTTTCAAAGCAGATTTTTCTACACGGCCATGTCCGCCTGTTTGTCAAACTTGCCAGGAGCCAAAACGGAAACTTAAGCCTCCTGTTCTTACTGAGTCTATTGAACTCGATCAACAGCTCAACAAAAGATGGCTGGCGAAACTACATTCTACACTATTCACGTACAAGAACTTTTGCAGACTGACTCTTTCAGCAGAACTTTCTTCCATCTTGTTTAACCAATGCTTTGTCCAAGTGTACACGGGCTCTTTGAACTCTTTTAATTTTTTCCAAAATGTGGGCACTATAATCAAAAATACTTATGCTCAATAAATTGGGAAGAGTCGTCAAGCTATCACAAAATTTTTTCAATAAGTCCTCTAGACAGCAATTCCCAGATTAATTAAAACTGTATGGTTTCTTTGCGGAACAATGAGTGCCCGATTAACAGAAACAACTGTAATTCAATGAGGAACAAAAGCTGTTTCAAATCTCCTCTCGCTGTCGCTAACTTACGACTGCCGACCCACTGAGAGAGAAGTGGAAAGAAAACAACGGATTCGTACATAAACTAGTGAACTGTTCGAAAAGCTCTTGGAGATATAAAAGTACCAAAGAAAAAATTGCTTCAGAAGCACCTAAACTCTCTAGTTTTTATGTTCCCAGGGATCCAAGAACTCTAAAAATAACAGAAGATCTTTGTACAGACGGTCCTTGTTAGTATGGTAAGAGAGGAAAAGCAAGACAAGGAGAAGAAAAACAACAACACATTTTCCTTACGTTCATGTTAGTTTTGCTCTTGTTCACCTTTTATTTTATTTCTAAAATTTCATTACATTTAAGTAAAAAAAAATGGAAAAGCAAATGAAGTTTGGTAGGGTACACTTGCGTTCTTCATCCTATGACGTATTAAACATGACGTCAGCTTCGGACGTGACATGACAAGAGCTTCGAAATATCACTTTTACTTAACTTACCGCCCAGGGCGATTACCCTTTACACCCCAAGTTAAAATTTTTAATCTACATGAAGGAGTTTCTTATACGACCCGGAAATTTGCGATTAAATTGTTTGCATTACTTGACATGTTTATAAGCAAAGGAAGCCCTTCAAAGATATAATTCTATAATGTCCCTATCAAGCTTAATTTTTTACTTTTTGGATTAAAACTGTTGTCATCTGTGAACCCAAAATTCAAATAACCAAAGAAAACTTCCACGTCTAAGTATGCTTTTTAATCAAAAAAAAATTCGGAATGTGCATTTTGACCGAGCAGGCCCGGGACTGGTAACCTGTGACGTAGCAGCAGTCAGTTGTGTGTTCTTTTGCTTAAAAGTATTCGCTTCTGTTAAAAAATGTCATAAAATTTTTATTTCAAACCTTTTCAGGGAAGTAATTCGTTGATTAAAGTTATAGCAATGTGACTATTGTAGCCAGAGTTAAATTTCTTGAGATAAAAAAGATTGTCTCTGCTTCATACCTCGTACTACGTCATACGCCTCCTGCTACGTCATCATTGCACGCTTAAGTTCTAAAAAATAAAACAGGAACGGCGAGAAAAGGTTTAATTTTCGAAAATTACTATTATTAAAGGTTTCTACTTTTCTTCTTGAACTTAAGAAAATAAACTTGATAGGGACTTTAAGCCAATGTTTAACCGGCTTTCGAACAACCGAGCAATGATCAGCAAGGGTCCGATAGCATAATGCGAGCTCATGGTATCTCGAATTTAGCAAATGAGCTATAGAAAAATGACTTATCCCTGTTCTACCCTTTAGATACATCTCATGCATAGAGGCTTATTCAGATTATCCGATACCCACTCGATCATCAGTAGGGCGGTTTGTAAACTGAAAAATAAAAACGAAAACAGGACTAATTAGTCATCAACTTACTAAAACTTTTTTATTATTTACTTAATGAGTATAATATTGGTATATAAGCACTAACATTTTTACAGGTTTAAGTATTATTCGTTCATAAACTTACTTTTGTGGTTATTTTTACATTAGAGCCCAATTATCTTAGTTATTTCACGAAATAATTTTGTATGTATGTATGTAAATTGCAAGTGTGCAAAGACCACACTCGAGACATTGCCTCTCGTAACTTGATTTCATTAGTGACTTACGTGGATGGCAGTTTATTTTTTGGTTGCATTTTTTAAAGGATTTGTCTCCTCCAGTACAGGATATCATTGTCACTGGCCCTACGTAGGGTCCAAAGAGGCACCTTCTTGATCTCTTTTGTAATCCAAAATGACACGTCTTGCTGCATTTCCCCCAACCTCCCCACGAACTCCAGTAACCATAATCTAACAGATCAAAAATAGAACGAATCATGCTTACAGCTGAACCTCGATAACTCGAATCCTCTATAACTCGAAACCCACTTAACTCGAAGTAAAACTGATTTCCCCCATGAACTTTCCTCTTATTTTCAATGCTATTTCATCGCTTTGACTCGAAGTGATTTAAACTTCCCTTGGCCATCGAGTTCCGGGGTTTAAACGTATGTTCAAGGTACTTTGCATAACTAAACGAAGATACCGTAATATTTTTAGCAAGCAACACGATATACATGTGCGTAAAGATCATAAAATACATAATTATGCACGGAATAGTCTAACAGTACAGTAATAACAATGCCAAATCAAAAATCACAAGCGGAAAATAAAATATCAAACAACAAGCGGACTTAACCGAGTATATTGCTGCCGCTGTTAAAGTTTTTATCTGAGCCCAGTTATTCAAAGAACAGTAAGGTACATACGTGGACACGGTCTTTTAAGGTTGCACTGCTGAACACCAAATCCAGCTCTCGGTGCCCCTAAACAAGGACTATGAAAATAGAAAGGAACTGGGCATTTTTTATAGAAACAACTTCTTCTCCTTTTCCGTATTCCTCTGTAGCAGGTCTTGGTACAAGGAGTCCAGCTTCCCCAAGCTCCCCACGTACCATAACCTATGGAAATCAAAGGGAATTCTCTTTATTATAGCTGTAATGCTCCTTAGGACACTTACAAAGACCTTGAACGCCATTTATGGCTAAGATTTCAGTACGCCAAAAATGCTATATTTTTGTACTGCGAAGGAGAACGCATACTAGTCTTGCTATTGCTCGCGGGCTCATTTCTGGTGTTATCTTTTGTTTTAACAGAAAAAAAGAGCTTTTCGTTTGGCTTATTGGCACATAATGCCTCGATTCTATGATAATGTGTCAGTGGTGACATGGTTACTAGTGCAGGACCATGCACGCTCAACGAACGTTTGCGAAAGCCAGCTTCTAGAAAAAACACAGGACTATTTTAGGAACACCAAAGATGTGCGAAAACATACATTTTGGAAAATTGAGAAAAGAGCAATTAATGTTGAAAAAATGTCGACAACCAAAGCACACGCGGTAAGTTATCAGATACACGAACAAATTTGAAGTTTTCTTGGAGGACCATGCTTCCGGTCGCCCGATGATTACTTTCCCCCTCGGCGCTCGATTATGCTGCCTAACCTGAACTCTCAGCTATTTTGGTCGGGCCAGTTTTCTTAAGAAAAACTGATTTTCAACAGGTATCGAACAGCACAAACGAAACAGAAAGCAAGATGATGATCTACGAGCTTAAGCTGCTTCTTTTAAAGGACTCTATCCTTAAGTTTATTTCCTAGTAAAAAGTTTATCTTCTATAAATTCAGTCTATATCAATGATGCTTTACTTTTTCACATTTATTGTTTAATGAGACTTTGCAGATAGTTGTTGAAGCTAGAGGCTAATGAAGTTGTGTGGAAACGATTTAGTTGTGTCTTCAAATATAGAGCGAAATGAATTAGTCCACACACGTGAGCAAAATATATAAGGTACATACATGGACACTTCTTTCCAACGTTACACCACTTGAATGATATTGGCCTTCCTTTGCAGCGAACCTTATAGTGATATGGTCCGAGGTATTTCTTGAACAAGCATGTTCTTTTCCTTAAACGCTTCCCTTTGTGACAGCTCTTGTTGCAATTGCTCCAGCCACCCCACTTGCTCCACTTCCCATAACCTAATAAGGAATGAGCAAAATGAAGGGTTTTCATTAACACGACAAGCCATCTTACACACAAACAGTGCCTACGGTAAAGGGCAAGTACGCTCCAAAGTTTTGGTCAATAAACTTGTATTTTTTTGTTGTATCTGTTTACATATGTATGCATTCTTACTTATATCTGTTCAACCACAAATCCAAAACTTTTTCACCAAGCTCTGAATAAATTACACCGCAAAGCAACAATTGTTTATTTCGATCTCTATTTAAGAGCACATGTAACATTGAAGAAGATTACGCGGACGGATTTTCTGCGAGTTATACTGACAAACCACTGGCAAGCCTGTGAGGAGATATGTAAAGGAGGAGTGAAAATCACTCGACATGAAGGGACAACTGGTAGTGTGTATTAATTGTACCATAAAGAGCTAAGATTATGAAATTTGAGGTCGTGCCTTCTTAGTATTGCCGGATATGTCAATCATGCTAGATCACACTCAATGTCTCAAGCACATGTTGCTCTCCTCAGGGCCATATCTGTTGCTTGTGCAATAAAATCTCTACCAAACAACAGATTTGGTTTTGTACCTTTAACAATGTTAAGCATGTGTTTATTCATAATTGCATGATGGCTGGGTATGTACCTATGCATGTATATACGTTTAAATGAATGATCGAATGAAGGTATCTGCGTTTAACTAGAGTTTTTCGTTGAGTTGGTTCAACAGATAGTTTTTGCCAGGGGACAATAAGTTGATAGTTGTGTGGAAACGGTTTAAGTTATAGAATCTAGCGTTTCTGCCAAAAATACAACGGTAATAACACGATGGCTAAGAACATTAGTCCAAATACAGTATGAAAGCAGATAAGGCACATACATGGACACTTCTTTCCAACGTTACACCACTTGAATGATATTGGCCTTCCTTTGCAGCGAACCTTATAGTGATATGGTCCGAGGTATTTCTTGAACAAGCATGTTCTTTTCCTTAAACGCTTCCCTTTGTGACAGCTCTTGTTGCAATTGTTCCAGCCACCCCACTTGCTCCACTTCCCATAACCTAACAAGGAGTGAGCAAAAAGAAGGGTTTTCACTTAACAGAACAAAACATGCATTTGCTCCACTTCCCATAATCTAATAAGGAGTGAGCAAAATGAAGGTTTTCATTATCGGAGCAAGCCATCTTACACATAGATGGTGCCTACGGTAAATGGCTAGTACGCTCCAATGTTTAAGTCAATAAACTTATATTTTTTGTATGTGTCTACATATGTATGCATTCTTAGATATATCTGTTTATACCACAAATCCCAAACTTTTTCGCCAAGCTCTGAATAAATTACATCACAAAGCAACAATTGTTTATTTCGACCTTTATTTAAGAGCATATGAAACATAGAAGAAGATTACGAGGACGGATTTTCTGCGAGTTATACTGACAAACCACTGGCAAGCCTGTGAGGAGATATGTAAAGAAGGGGTGAAAATCACTCGACATGAAGTAAAAATTGGTAGTGTGTATCAATTGTATAATAAAGAGCTAAAATTGTGAAGTATTCGGTCGTGTCGTCTTAGTATTGCAGGATATGTCAATTATGTTAGATCACACTCAATATCTCAAACACATGTTGCTCTCCTCGGGGCTATATCTGTTGTTTGTGCAATAAAACCTCTAATCCCTCATCAGGACTCATTTATATAATACCAAACAACGGATTTGTTTTTTTATCTTTGACATTGTTAAGCATGTTTTTTTTAATCATAGTTGCACGTATGTGTGAGTATGCACTTGAGCATATACGGCTAAATGAATGATCGAAGGAAGGTATCTGCGTTCAACTAGAGTTTTTCGTTGAGTTGGTTCAACAGATAGTTTTTGCCAGGGGACAATAAGTTGATAGTTGTGTAGAAACAGTTTAAGTTATAGAATCGAGTGTTTCTGCCAAAAAAATCACGGTAATAATACGATGGCTAAGAACATTAGTCCAAATACAGTATGAAAGCAGATAAGGCACATACATGGACACTTCTTTCCAACGTTACACCACTTGAATGATATTGGCCTTCCTTTGCAGCGAACCTTATAGTGATATGGTCCGAGGTATTTCTTGAACAAGCATGTTCTTTTCCTTAAACGCTTCCCTTTGTGACAGCTCTTGTTGCAATGGGTCCAGCCTCCCCACTTGCTCCACTTCCCATAACCTAATAAGGAGTGAGAAAAGCGAAGTGTTTTCATTAACACAGCAAGCCATCTTACACATAGATAGTGCCTACGGTAAAGGGCATGTACGCTCCAAAAGTTAAAGTCAATAAATTTGTATTTTTTGTATGTGTTGTAAGTGCTTACATATGTATGCATTCTCACACATATTCATTTATATCACAAATTCCCAACTTGTTCACCAAGCTCTGAATAAGAACACACTACAAAGCTACAATTGTTTATTTCGAACTTTATATATTTAAGAGCATATGTAACACGGAAGAAGATTACGAGGACGGATTTTCTGCGAGTTATACTGACAAACCGCTGGCAAGCCTGTGAGGAGATATGTAAAGGAGGGGTGTAAATCACTCGACATGAAGCAACAATTGGATAGTGTGTCTTAATTGACAGTGTATCATAAAGACCTAAAATTGTGAAATTTGTGGTCGTGTCTTTTTAGTATTGCTGGATATGTCAATCATGTTAGACCACACTCAATATCTCAAGCACATGTTGCTCTCCTCAGGGCTATATCTGTTGACTGCGCAATAAAATATCCAACTCCTCATAAGGACTCATGCATATAATACCAAACAACAGATTTGGTTTTGTACCTTCAACATTGTTAAGCATGTATTTGTTCATAATTGCATGTATGTGTGAGTATGTACCTATGTACGGTTAAATGAATGATCGAATAGAGTATCTGCATTTAAATAAAGAGTTTTTCGTTGAGCTGGTTCAACAGATAGCTTTTTCCAGAGGACAATAAATTGATATTTGTGTGGAAACGCTTTATGTTTTAGAATCGAGTGTTTCTGCCAAAAATACCACGGTAATAATACGATGACAAAGGATAATAGTCCAGATACAGTATAAAAGCAGATAAGTCACATACATGGACACTTCTTTCCAACGTTACACCACTTGAATGATATTGGCCTTCCTTTGCAGCGAACCTTATAGTGATATGGTCCGAGATATTTCTTGAACAAGCATTTTCTTTTCCTTAAACGCCTCCCTTTATGACAGCTCTTGTTGCAATTGCTCCAGCCACCCCACTTGGTCCACTTCCCATAACCTAATAAGGAGTGAGCAAAAAGAAGGGTTTTCACTTAACAGAACAAAACATGTATCTTACACAGAGACAGTGCATATTCAGTATAGAGCTCACACGGTTGCTTTAATCTCTGTCTCCCTCACGCACATTTGAAGAGTAGCATTATAAATTTACTTATAGCACTCCTTTGTGAACCCTGCATGAAACAATTTTCTCAGGGTATAGGCTTCAACTCTCCCATTTATAGGTAACTATCATAATCCACTTTCTTTGGAAAGCTTGGCACTGCTATTGCATACCATTTCACCAACCAAACCAAGAGAAAGCAAAGCAGAACACAGGGTTTTCTTTAGCATTTGCACTAGTTAAACTCGCGGACGACACGAACTCCTGTGAGGGTCCGGGGGCATGCTTCTCCGGGAAACTTGTAAAACTGAGCTCTCTGAAATATGCAATTCTCTGTGTTTCCTGGATCTGAATTTGTTAACTGAGAAGGTTTCTAGACGAGCAAAAAAGTGTTCACAGGCAACAAAACATTTGACTAATTGGACAACTATAATCAGTTTCAGTTTGCACTTGTTCGTTTTTGTTGGTTCCCAAACGGACGTACGTACTCCATTTCAAAAGAGTGTACAAATCCCATATCTAAAGAGAGCTGCTCTCTAGAGAGTGTCCGATCATCACATCCAAAGGCTGAGTCACTATCGCTACCAAGGTCACATTCATGGTACAGATTTCAACAATCCAGAAAGAAAAATTTCGTGTACGTGTGAGCCGGCTACCGGACGTTGCGTCAAGCGTCTAGGCCTGAAACGAAACCCCTCCCGTGTATAAGGGGAGGATCGTGCACAAGCCACCAATCACCGCAGCGTATGATCTTAGCTAGGCCATGTTGTATACTTTTTGATGTTATTGGGCTTTTCTAGTGTCAGCCATGCGCTGAATAATTATTAGTTGATGTCAGTTGAGAACGGGAAGAATTAGCTCCGAAGAAGGCTGAGTGGAACTAGAAATGAGAGAAGACTGAAAGAGAAACGTGCGGAGAGTGTAAGCTTCAAGCATTAGCGTCTGAAATTTTTTCACCAAAATCGTGATGGCGGACAACATGAAAAAGATATCAAGCATACGTCAGTCTCTGGGCCTGGACGTTCAAAGACTGTGGTATTTTAAACCTAGGTAAAGCCAAAACTAAAGAAAAACATATTTTTAAAAGAATGATTTACAATTTTTAAAAAGGAAATCTTTAGATTTTCGACGAAAAAAGTTGTTAATTCCCAAATGACAATTTAAACAAGGTAGGTCAGGTAGATCAGTTGAGCCTGGGCGCTGAAATCTTGTAAGAGACAAACTTTGACCTAAACCATTTTTCAGTAGACTAAATGAAGCAACATGTGTAATAAATATTATGCAAAAAGTGTCAATCCAACTTCAAGAATGATTCAATGAGTGAAAAGTAGTCGTAAATCTTAAGTTGAACATTTTTTATTTGTAAGTTGACGACTTTAGGTATTAGCAGTGGTTTACTATTTTCAATGTTATTCTTAAGTTATACAGTAGCAATCTTTCGTTTTAATGATAAGGGGTCTCATAATTGGAGAAACGCTCTGTGTAGACGTTCTAGCCTTATGGCGAAGCTAATAAATCAAATTAAATCAAAGTTAAATCAATAAAGAAAATGGTTTAATGATACCTGTCACCTAGTGATAACGTACTGGAATCACAATTTTAATGTGTGTAAATGTATTGCAAAAGTTTAAAACGCTGTGGTGCAATTAGTATAGCGGAAACTTGTAGAAATTTTAAAATTGTTTACAAGTAAAATTGTGCCTAGCCAAGAAAATGGAAACCCTGAACGCCCCCAAGGTCTCCACCATGAACAAACGATCAGGGCTTAGTTGTTCAAAAGACAATTAGCCCTTAGCCAAGTTTAATTACCATAGCAACCAATAGGTTTTGCTAAGAGTCAATCCTGCTTAAAAGTTAATCGGCTTTTGAACAACCGGTCCCAGAACTAATAGCTAAATACCATAGAAGGAATTTCACATCATTAAAAGAGCTTTTTTGCTTTAATTATTGATTTCATGATCAGTTGTAAGATCGCCACAAACAGTGAAACACTAAACAAAATCCCAAGTTTATAGTTTTTTACTTCCACTTTTATTAATTTCACCACCGACTTTTAAACCTTTGCAATATATATTGCTCGGATGAACGCCGTACATGGAACACTCTGAACGTAACGCTTAAAAATTAAATGGTGAATCTACGTTTTGCCAAGACTTACGAAATCATACATTTTTATCAGGTAAATAAGAATGTACAACTCAAAGTACTTACATGGACATTTTTTGAAACGGTTACACCACCGCCACTTTCTTGCACCACTACCTCTGCAGCCGGCTTTGTACTGACTACGACTAATTCCTCGTCTGTAAAGACAAATTCTTCTTTTGTAGCGCTTTCCCTTATGACAGTTCTTCGTACATTTTCCCCAAGGTCCCCAGGAGCTCCAATAGCCAAAGTCTGATAGAACAAATTTAAGTGGCCGTTAATGAATGGTGGCAGCTTATGCTGTATGGATAACTCCTAGAGCAAAAGTTGATAGTTAAAAGCTAAATCCTTTGAATTTGAGCCAAATTTTGAATCGCGCGGGGTTTCTTCAAGCTCTGCTCAAAAAATCTCCCGATTCATCTCTTGTATGAGTTGCACGGTTTTTATGTTGATATTTGCTCTGCACGGCTCTCCCGCGACGAGAGAGAAAAAATGGTCGGCTTTAACTTCAAACTGTGCTCCAACAAGAGGTGTGATATTAATCACAGGCCCAGGCATTGTGGCTTAATTGACGTTGTCTGTCACTGCGCTCTATTTGCATATCAATGAAAAGTGGGCAGAGCTTAAGTGAATTACTAATAAGCCATAGATATCCCGATGATGTTCCGAGCGCGCTTTTTCAAAAAATTTGCGAACCCAAACAGTAAAATAAAAATTACTAAGTCTCTTAACGAAGCTGATAAACCAAACTATTTGGTCCGCTAGGGGCAGCTGACAAAACATGCAACGAACACCCTCAAACATGTGTTTGAACTGGCAGGTTGGTGGGTTTTCATACATTAAAACTTCTCAGATTGCTATAATTCGAAGCTAAAATATTAGTGCCAAACTTCATCGAACTACTAACTTTAAACATTTTTTTTTCAAGTACTTATTATGTCTACTACAAGAAGCGCTAGGGGCAGCTTTTCCGAAAGGTTTCTGATAAACAAAACTTTAAGACTTTTTGAACGACCTTGGCCAAATCTGCCCCATTACCTTTATATTTCTGGCTCAATACCTTGGCTACCCGCGTGTTAATTAAAGCATATCTAACCAACATTCCAGGATGTGTCCATCGATTCTGCCCGATGTCTCATTTGACAGGCGCTTATTTCCTGTTAGTGAATGAGAGTCTTTGATTCCCCCTGTACAAGACACTAATCTATTGCAGGTTAGCCCAAAGCAGAAGCTGGTATTCATTTATACAGCTGAGTCGACTGGAACAAGTCGTTTAAAGCCTCATTCTCAAGGCCGACCTTTACTCGAACTCGCGACCCCAGGATAACAAGAGTCGAACACGCTAGTCTCTCGTCCAATGTAAGAGACTCGCTTTACAATGCAGTGCGTAGCAAACTTACAAGATCACTCATAATCTAAAAAACAGATTGATTTTGTTCTTACATGGGCATTTTTTGCCAACGTTGCAAAACCGCCTCTGCGCTAAGCTGCCGACACACCAGCCCCCTTTACATTTTCTTGTTCGTCGTTGCCATCCCTTGTGACATTTTTTCGTACATCCACCCCATCTTCCCCAGCTTGTCCATTTACCACGTTGACCTGAAAAGGATTTTAAAAGAAAAACTTTAGACTTAAAAGCTATACAGGCAGGCAAAGTAGCGCCAGGAAAGATGCAAAGACATTTTTAACGTAGAAGTTGCAGGTGGATGACCACTAGATAAGAAAAATTTACAAAAGAGGTCAGGGTTTGCTTAATGGAAAATACAGAGAGCAAGGTCAAGCAAGGCCAGACATTAAAATGATGACATGCAGTACAAATAGAGACGACGACGAAGGAAATTCAATTCTTTTGTGTACAAATTTTACCTCATCCAGTGATGTCCAAAGCACTTACTTTTTGAACAAGTATTAACGTTGACAGTTTTGAATCAGTAAAGTAGCTAGTTAGACGGGGCGTGAAATTATTGGCAGCTCATAATTATAAGTCACTTTTTGATATTTAAACTCTAGGAGTCACTCGAGGAGTCAGGGGAGAACGCAAAAGGGCCTGCCGTTTAACTTCCTTATCATAGAAGGCGCCATGGTCTAACCGTTGGCAGTTGTTAGAGCACCATTCTCCTCATTTATTTTAAAACCCAGAGTGAAGGTCGACCGGGCGGAACCAGAAATCGAGCCCGGGCCTCACACACGGGCTTGACAAGCGCCTTACCAACTGGGCTAACCAGGCGCCAGTTATATAAATTAAACCTAAGCAAATTTTGAGCTCCGTTAAAATTCTAACGATACAATGCAGAACCACTTTAATTAACTTACTTATCTGAAACAAATTTGTAACGAAGAGCGTCTGCTTTGACGTACAAAACCCATTTTTGCATGGTACAAATAGATATTAATATTATTTGAATATGTTGATGTGACATGCTGCAAGTTTTAATTCCAAATATGTTTTATCAAACAATTATTTTATTAGACCTGCCTTTGCTCAAATGTAAGGGTTTAAGGCCAAGTATATATTTATTCATTTACTTATTCACTCATTTACTCATTAATTTATTCATTCATTCAGTTATATACTTATTTATCTATTTGTTTGTTTATTTGTTTATTTTGTTTGTTTGATTGTTTGTTTGTTTGCTTGTTTTTTATTTATTTATTTATTTATTTATTTATTTATTTATTTATTTATCTATTTATTTATTTATTTATCTATTTGTTTGTTTGTTTGTTTGTTTGTTTACTTATTTTTTCTTTATTATTTTTTATAACTTATTAGGGGGGGGAATAGTTGATCTCGTGGGGGGAACTTGAAAAAATTAGGGCCACCCCAGACAGAAAAAAATAATTACATGCCAAAATCCTATACAGAGAATGTATAGAGTTGGACAAAAAAAGTTTCTGAAGCTTGACTTAAAAAAAGTACTAAAACCATCCGTTCACCCACCCACCCACCCACCCTCTCCCACGAGATCAACTGATTCGCTTCCCCTAAGCACAAAGTTTTACTTACGAGGGCTTTCGAAAACGGAATTAATTTCCTTGTTCACAGGAAAATCTTTCCCTTCCGCTGTACTTAGATAAGGTTCCTTTCCATCCTGTGGTAGTGCATCGCTATCTTTTTCGTCAGCAGTATTGGTACGAACGGCTTCATCGACTAGTTGCTCCTCCAAGCCTTTTGTGGCAAAAAGAGGACGGTATAATCAATTATATGCGTTTTTTATAAGAATTAACCAGAAAATTTTGGCTAGGGCTGAGTTATACTTGATATTTTTTGGAAACTTCAGTCTCAAATAGTAGGCGGTTTGTGCTAACAAGTTAAGCGCGCACGTACAGGTGAGTTGCCAGCGATGATGGCGGCCACCAGTCAAAACTGCCGGGAAAGCCAGGTCAGTATTTTTAAATCCATCTTCATATTTCAACAAAATAAACATTTTTTTAGCGTAAAAGACATATCTTAGTGATCCTCTCACCAACGAAACAGTTTAAGAGCATTATTTTACAATTTTACTAAATCCAGTCAGTCAAACTTTCTATTCCGCCTCGCCATTACTTTTCTTTTGATACGATGCGATACCAATTCTTCATTCTACGTCACACTGAGCCTGTCGTTCCTGATTATGAGGGATGACCGGATACAAATAAAAACTTCGAATATAATAAAATCGCATCTCGTTCAAATCAAAAACTTTCTTCGGGATTTTCTTTTTAAAGTGTGCATCTTCTTATAAAAAGAATAAACATCACGAAGTTTATGGCCACTTCTACTGAATCAGCACCAAATAAAGAGAGGGGCATGGATGGCACGTTTATTTTGTACTATATCATCGGGTGGTGAAGCAGAATATTGGAATATGAATATTAGCATATTTTTGGCCTCGGAATATGAATATTAGGCCAGCCAGACCAGGGAATACGAATATTTGCCTCTGGAATATGAATACATGGATAATATTCCGAAATGAATATGAATACTCTGGTTTGAAATATTCCGCTTCAACCCCCGATATATCAGGCAACAACAATCTTAATTTAGTTTCAATTGTTAACCAAACACAGGTACGTATAGGTACTAGTACAATATAATCAAGTTCCTTTCAGACAGGTTTAAAAGTCTGCTACTTACTTGTACTTCGATTTCAAAGGAGCTATCAAAGCTACGTACTGCAGCTTTGAGAAAATAGAAAGTAATAGCATTTAAAGAACTTCTGTTGATCATAAGGCGAGATTACGAATTGTTTTAGCTAAATACAGAATTATAGCACATTTCAACAAACTTAGAGGCTGAAAGAAAAAGCAAAACAAATTTCTTCAACCGTTAATCTTCCTATATATATGCAATAATGAAATGATTAAACTGTGTTTAAGATAGGTTTACAGTGCGTTCGACAAAAATTGGCAGGCAAAACTTAATTATCAACTCATAATCTTCCTATACATGTTCAACAATAAAGTTTTGAGTTTTGCATCACTTGTTCTAGCAGTTACTCGTAACAAACAACAAGGACGGTTAATTCGACTATTAAGCCCCGTTAATTTACACATGCAAGCAATTTTTCCTTGACAAAGTTGCCTTGGAAAGGAAAAATTGCTCGTGTAGATGCAGAAAAGTGAAAACGTTCACTTTCAGTTATCAAGCATGCCAGCTTTTCCTGGCCAGAAAAACTGAAAGTCTGAAAACTGCTACTCGTGTAGAGGGACTACAAGGGGACAAATGATTAAACCTGTCAAGGAAAACATGCTTGTCGTCTACACAAACAAGGATATTTTTTCAATGATTATTTACGCAAGCAATAAAAAATGTCAATTCAATTTGTCAAGGAAAAATTACTCGTATAAAAGTTGGTGCTTAAAACGATCAGTAGCGAGAAAAAAACAATTAGAAAATGGTTTCTCTGAATTTGTTCCAGCATGACACTACAGGTAGTTTTTGCAGATAAACACAGTTAACACCACTGTCGCCTTGCAATATTACATACATTTATTGATAAATAAAGCGTTGTATAAGCAATGAACAGACCAAAGAGGTTGCTTACGTTTTATACTTCGTCGGCGGGGTCGGTGTTTCAGTAATGTGAAAGCAGAGAAAAAACATCTAAAAACTGTTTAACTATTAAATTTTGTAACGTTACGAAATATAATGAAAGTTTGTTAACACAGTACAAGAACCTTTGAACAGAAGTGAACATACCAGGAAGCATTCTGTCAAGGCAGTGAAGAGTCATTGAAAGATGTGATAGACAGTGCTCTTAATATAAATATTTCTTATTCCATATTTTGCCGATAATTAACTTGATTCTAATCTAATATGAAAAATTTTTTGCTAGTTGCTATTCGTTTTCCTCCGACGTAAGGTTAACACTTACAAAGTAAGCACATCAAATTTTCCAACGGCGGAAGTTTGACTGAGTTGCCAAATTTATATTGACAGCAAAGTAGTTTTAATAGACAATTAGTATGTTTGTATTTACGTGTTGTTCTGAAGAAAGAAATGTAGTTGAAAGTAGAGAAATATATAAATGAGATTATTTTTTCCTGTTCCGTTAGTCCAAATTCCAATTTGCGCGTTACTCTCAAATTGCTGAAAAGTTAAGCACAATGAGCCTCGGCCAAGTTTTCTGGTTTTACAAAAATGTAGGCGTGTAGTGTAACGCAAGTCTTGGAAAGTTCTTACCTGCAGCATCCTTCGGGTCGAGGCTCGCTGCGCAGGCGATAGAGCAAGCAAGCACTGCAGCTAGCCAAAGGCTGTGCTTCATGTTTGCTGTGCGAAACCTTTTTGGTCTAGCAAAACGAGCACGGGTGTTTATATAATGGCTGTTGACAACAGCAAGACATGTGTTACTTTGTAAACAACACACTCGACGTGCTTTGAAGGAAATACTGTTACCCTCTAAAGTTCAGTAGATAAGGAGTTATATAAAACATTGCATAACTCTTACTTCAAATAATACATACGTCTTACGTTTTTCGGTGTTTTTATCTAGCGTAACCTTTTGTACCAAGCTGTTTAGGCCACAAGTAGTCTTGGAGGGTATCCATATTGAGTTAACAATATCTATCGTTCAATGTGATTACTCAATGCAAACTACTCGGCAATACTTCAGCGTCTACGTCAGTACTTTAGTTATGTCGCTTGAAGTTCTTAAACTTTGAGGACTCTGCTTTTACAACCTATGAAACAAGTATTGAAGCTGTTGTGTAACTGGTTTTTATGTAACTGTGTTTCTTTAACTTAGCAGACATTTTAGTAACGCAAAAGTTACACCGTCGATTTTCACTTGCCTGCTTTCAAAATTGACGCAGCAGGGGAAGATCTGGCCCGGGTTACCCGAGTGCAAAAAACCATTAAGTTTAGAAGGAAGGGGAAATTAAGGGAGAGGGAGGGGAACATTTGTCACAGCTCTTAGCATGAGGAAACTCCTAGGAAAAAAACGGGACTTGTACTGATAATCTCACCACAGCCATTTGTGTATTTAACCCTTTTTTTAGTCCAAGTTAAGCCAACAAAATATGTACTCATAACTGGTTAAAATATGCTGCTGAAAATATCGTGTTAGACTTTCTCGGCATGACGCATGCGCAGTGCGCTCGATAGATAAGCGATGCGGTACGTGCGTTTAACACATCGTAGAACAAATTACAAATCAAAATGTCTTTATTATTATTAGATGGTCCCAAAGTTTTGCAGTCGTCTAACGGTGACGTTCGTAGTGAGTAAATAGATTGAAAATGTACTCCCAGAGAAATGTGAAATTGCCATGTTTCGATATTTTTGGGAGAAGCATTCTTAGAACCTTACAATAAAACGTGCTTGCACCGTTTAATTTTCTTTTTACCCCCCCCCCCCCGTACTAGTTTTGTTGTTGTTATTGAATCAAGGCAGCTTGCAGCTTTTCGAATAAAGCTGCTTGCCTAATGTTGCCAAGGTTAGCTCTAGTAAACGGTTGTAGGAAAGACAAAATGTCTGAAGATAAGTTTGTTGTTGTGCGTATTGCTGTTGTGCAAATTATACCAAGTCTTTTCTATCCGACTCATCTCGTATTTTCAATATGAGCGACTCTGTTTTTTAATTAAATCAACCGGCGCCTACTGTTGGAGTGCTTAGTGTTATTTTGGGCAGGAAAAACATCTTGAACGCACTTAAGCTTACACGATTGCAAACACTTGATTGATATGAGTCAACTGAATGTTTTAATTTGTTGCAGCATTTTTTTTGGCAACTTTTCTACATCCAATAGTAGTTCAACTCTTGTTTGGTGCATCGAAACAAGGAGTATGGCTTGTTTGCTGCAAGTAAGGTTTTCCCAAAAACTTGAGCTTATGACAAATTAATAGTTTTGCCACTTCGTGACAACTATCTTCTTTATGTTTAATTGACCCAACAACAGATCATATCTTGAGCAAAGTAAGTGAGATTCGGCTTCATGATGAACACCTTTCCGCGAATTTATCTCTTCTGCAAGTCTACAAACAAAGTCAAGAACTTAAGGGACTATCCGATTTTTAGCTCAAAAAACAAACTTCTTACATATTTTTTAGTGCTTATATCTAGCATAACATTTATATACGAGCTAAAAATAAAAGTGTCTCCACCGCAAGTAGTTTCAAAAGGAGTTCGAATATATTGAGTTTAACTTACAATGTCAATATGGCTACTCAATGCAAACTACTCGGTCATTTTGTTGTATACGTCAGTGCTTTAAGTCCTTTAGGTCCTTGAAGTTCTTAATAAATTTAGAGGGTTCTGCTTTGACAACTTTGCAAAACAAACTGTTGAGTTTCTTGTGTAATTGAAGTTTTTTCATAACTGAAATTTATTTACTTTATTATAGAAAATTAACAATGCACTTTATTAACGTGATTTTGGACAAATCGCGTTAATTAAATATTTCTTAATAAATATTGATGTAAGTTTTATGCACGGTTTTTAACAACATAGTCAATTTAAAACATCCTTTTTTCATTATAGAAAAATCAAAATCTCATGACTTAGAGTCACTATCGGACAAGATATCTTCGCGTGGCAAAATCAACTTCAAAATGTCTTTTGACTGGTCTTGATATTCCTCTGTCTTTTTAAGTGGGTAGCTCACTTCTTTCGTTCTCTTTTTTAAAATTTCCAATGATCGTTCGTCGTCCCAATCCACGATTACTTCTGCTGGGATTTCTAAGCCGCCCTGAGCCAAACAGAGATGGCGCCACAATCGCCGTAGACTTGAAACTATCAACGCTAAAACCAATCCACGCTAAAGTTCTAATGGACATTTATGAGTTCCTACTAGGCGAAAAAGGAAAGAAAGTTGTTCTGAACGGATGGAAAGTCGCCGGGATCAGTGATCCATTAAAACAATCCGTACCATAAAGGCAGAGTTTCCCCACTAGATCCATTTGAGCAATCCTAAAAGTTAACAATTGTAAACGTTTCCACTTTTTCCATGGCACATATGTATGTTGAGATTTGTAAGTGCAGAGATGTACAATAGCGGTGAAAAGGAACGCAAGCGAAATTCGCGAAATTTCGTCGAAGTTCGAGTAATTTTTGCGAAATTTCGTCAAAATTTCGCGCAACGAATTTCCTGCGAAAAAATTTCGAAACCAGTGTTATACAGCCAGCGATATTTTGCCGAAATCGCAAAGTTTGAAGAAATTGAAGTAAATAAAAGCTTGTCTTAAAAAATTCGCGTTAATTTAATGTATGTAAACCTAATTTTTATAAAATTCGCGTTAACTAAGTGAAACGTTGATTTTCGTTGCGTTGTCAACGTGCATTGTCAATTCCCAATGATAAGGTAGCTCAATAGGCATCTTACAAAAACGCAAAATTGCGCGATGTATTTCACTTGCCAGCTCTCTGCAGGGAGGGGGGAGGGAAAAAACTGTCAATTCTAAAAAAAATAGTTGGGCTTATTGTTGTTTTTAAATATTTTACCACAGCCATTCGGCACTCAATCCACTTAAAAAGTCTAAATTAAGCAAACGGAGTAGTGTGCTCATATCTCGTTAAAAAGAACTGCTTAAAATGTCCTGTTGGAGCGTTTTGTCCTTACGCATGCGCAGTAGAAGTCGATACGGAAGCGACACGGTGTATGCGTTTGACAAACAAACACATGGTAGAACAAGTTACAAACCAAACAAACACAACAAAGACGTTTTTATTGCCTGAACAAAAGGCTGTAGTCTTATACCTGACCTTTCTTGTGTTTTCAATATACAAGTTTTCGCAAAGTGTGTAGATTATAATTGACTCTGTTTTGACCAATATACAACCGTTTGATGTGCTGGAGTGCTTTATAGTCATATTTTGGGCAGGATTAAATCTTAAGATTAAACGATCGATACGATCATTGTAAACAATTGAATGTTACGAGTGAAATATTTTGTTGCCTTGAAGTCGTCGTTTTTATGTACAATTTTTCAGTATTTCAATGCATGGTAACTCAACCTTTGCAAGTTTAGTGAGTCGAAACAAACAAACAAACAGTTCTTTCAGTGGAACATATATATAAGTTCGCACAAAAGCCATTTTTTGCAAAACCAATTTCCGTCGTACTTTTGTTTTATTTAAACAATCAACAAAACGTGCTTCGATCTAAATGGGATTGTATGATATCCCCAAGACGAATACTTTTCCAAGAAGCTTTTTCAATAATCAAAGACGAAGCAAAGCCGATAACTTAAAGAACTTGAAGGACTGCGCAATTTTGAGCTCAGATGAAGCAAAGTGGTGAAAGTGACTTCTTTCGTGTTGTTTATGTTTATAATATTAGCGTAACTTCTTTGTACCTTAAACTGTCTCCACCATAAGTAGTGTTGGAACGGGTTCAAGTCTGATATCACAATGCCAATACAGTATCCAGTACTTTAGTGCCTTTACACATCAATACTTTAATAGTTCTATATTCCTTGAATATAATTCGAAGGTCTCGTAATTTAAGTAGCTCTGTTTGGATAACCTTGTAAAACAAAAAGTTGCGTGATTCAAGCTGTATCTGCAACAGAATTTCGTTTCACTGATGTGTTACACAAAAAATGCGACGTGCTTTGTGTCTTCGCGGTCGGCAGAGTAGAACTAAGGGGAAGGGGTCTCCAAGAAGAGGGGACAGTTGTCACAGTTCTCAACAACAAAAACAACAACAGTGATGATAACAATAAGAATAATTATTAATATTATTATCATTATTATTGTTGTTGTTGTTGTTATTATCATTATTGATATTATTATTATTATTATTATTATTAAAACTATTATTAGAACAACAATGATAATAATAATAATAGTAATAATAATAATAATAATAATAACGGCTTGTTGACTCTTTGAATAGGTTGCTTTTCCTTGCCAAACCAACCAGACTGCGGGTCGCAACCATTCTCTCATCGACTGTTTGGGTTATTTCAAGTCCCTCTGGATAGTTCTCAAGAGACTAGACAAATGGCTTAACGTCCCCTGTCCACGGTTGCTGTGGCGAAATAAAGGCCGCACAAACGCTCATCCCTATCGAACCCGAGGCCTCGCGGTTGGCAGTCACAGTTCTTAGCTAGCACAGTTAAAGGGCCGCTCTGAGGCAAGTAGAATGATGCTGGTTTGTTGTTCTTTAACACCATATCACACAATTTTACATAACGATATCACTTTTCGTCTAACTTAAACCATAGTTAATATACGGACTGGTTAGGAAAGCCGGCAAACCTTAAATTAAGGGAAATATAAAGAATGTACAAAGATGCTTTGTTTTATGTCGAACGAACCGCGACCCTGCACCTTCTTTGTTTCAGGTGTTAGTGAGAATATTTTGACTGGCTATTTGTTGATTTGCACTTTAAAACTTTTTGTGCTTCCTGCACGTTTTTTGCAGGGTTAAGACCAGAAAACAAAAAAAATAGCAAACAAAGACATACAACAATGGTTTTCTAAACAGTTTAAACCAAAAAACTAGCTATAATAGGCGTCATATGCCTTATAAGTCACAAACTAGTGATCATGTTATTCTCACGTGTCGTACTGTACGCGCGGGACTGATTTTCTTTCACGAAATCGATACCCAGAAAGAAGTTGATAATGTAAACCTACATAAGTGCGTGAACCTGCAAACTATATATATGAGACGTTTCAAGCTTCCGTCGTATATATAAAAGGATTTCGAAACCTATATCAGGTGTCTTGTAATGTCGAGACGTCAAAGAACCTATATATTGTTGTTTTAAACTTTTGTCATGCTTGGCGTTCCATATCCCACACAATTTATGTACAGTTCTTAAAAGTTAGCGAATGACAGCTGGATTCGTAACCAAGATTAATAAAGATAAAAACAATAACAATAACAACCGCGGCAACAACGACAACAACAACAATAATAATAATGATAACAGTAATATATTAACACTAATAATCAGTACTCACCAGCTCGCTGAGCACTGCGCGTTCCTTTAAAGTCCTAGCGCTTGAGAAAGATGAACCCAACAGGTAGAATTCGACTCTTTTCAGGAATTTTTAGGACATTTTATATTAGTATCAACAGAATTAGAAATTATCAGGAAATTTTAATATGAGTATTAGCAAACTTTTAATTAGTTCGTATTACTTTAATTTTTATTCAGTGTATAAGGTTTAGTTGCGCGGCAATCGGCTACGGATAATATCCGCCCGATTGCTGTTTGTAGGGGCCTGCATGGGAAGGGCGTTTTATACTGCTCCCATAATAAAAACAGGGGTAATCAACAGTGTATACGCCTTCACTGAATCCACCTACAAACTACAAAATAAAAATGAAAAGCTGCAACATACTGTAAATCTGTAATATAGCCTAAAACATGAATAGAGGGTGACGCCATGTCGTGTTGGCTCTTCGAGGTTTTAAGGCTTAGTGAATACTCAGTAACATTCTGTCGAGCATCGCTTTTTAAAAACCGAGAATGCTTCAACTATATGAGGGCTGTGAAGTCTACACCTCAAGAACGTTAGAACTTATTTGATCTTTACTATGTGTACAATATCAGTATGGCATCTCAATGCAGTCAATTGCGTGCGACAGCTGCCCACGTATTATCTAACTACTTTAGTTCAACCGTCTCGAGTGGTGACACGGAGTTGTGGTCGAGCCCACTCTTGGTTTATTCTAGCAACTTATACAGCCGAAAACTGTTAAAATCCTTATAAAGCTTTTTTTTTAGTTTTAAAAAGTAGAGCCCTTTAAAAAAATAATTTTCGAATATATATTATTTTTTTGCCGTTCCGGTTACAATTTTTAGGCTTGAAGCGTGCAAAGATGACGTAGCACGAGGCATGAAGCAGAGATAATTTTCTTATCTCAAAACATTGAGTTCTGGCTACAGTAGTCACATTGTTTCAACTTTATTCAAGGAGTTATTCCATTGAAAACTTTTTTTTGAAAATTAAAATGAAACTTTTTAAACAAGATCCATACAACAGGCACGGCTGTTACGTAACAAGATACCAGTCCCCGGAATGCTTGGTCAAAATTTACATTCCAATATTTTTTTTTATTAAAAAGCATACTTAGACGTGGAAATTTTCTCTGGGTATTCAAATTTTGGGTTCATAGATGACAACAGTTTAAACATATAAAGTTAAAATATGAACTTGATGGGACTTTAAAAGAAAGTTGGCGCCAAGTTAAGTCACGCCAACTCATATACCTCATCCTTGATTGTGGCTTCTATGAAATGCTTCGATAACACTTTTTAAAGAATCAAACTCATGCACTCGTGGAGTTCTTGAAATTGTTTTTTTGTGTGTGACATGCATTAAAATTTGACTGCTGGCCAAGAATTTGTAAAACAATAGTGTTAATGGCCAGCAATCGACTTTTTGCAAATTATGCACTAAATCAACAGCATTTTTCAATAGAAAGTCCCTTATATCTATCAAAAACCACTACGAGCTTTGTTTACTACAACTAATTTACATTTCAACAGGTTTTCTTTCCTCTGCCTTGATACAAGACTAGTGACACTAAATTACACACTGCGTTCGCGATCGCGAGACTGCTAGCCAAGAAATTGAAAAAAACTAAATGAAAAAAAAACTAAATAATAATGTCACATAATTTTAGGTAGAACGCAGACTAAATCCCCTCGTATGATTGTTAATGAAAGCACTCGTTACGATCGCTCACCATTTTCCTTCCGAGGCTGGACAGGTAAGTTTCTAAATTATCCTTTATTTTGTATTGAAGACCTAACGATCAGACTGCCAGCCATTACTTGGCCGGCAGTCACGAACGCAACTTGTTTCTTTATGGTATACAGAGGAAAGAGAACGTGTTGAAATTAGACCATGTTGCATGTACTCAACAAATGGATTTGGTTGTTTGTAATAACTATAGGAACTTTCAATTGAATGTGTTGCTGGTTTCCTGAGTGACAGGGAAAACTTTTATAACTTCAGGCAGTTGGCCATGAATTTTTTTAGTGTCGTCGCGATTTATCCAAGCAATCGCTATCCTATACCGAGAAAGGACAAAAGGTTGAAAGGAAATCATACGGTAGTCAGTAAAAGCTCTTAGTTATTCTTGACAATTATTAGGGCTATTAGGGACTTTCAAATGATCTACACTCGTACATTTCTTGAATTATTAAAAAGAAGAAAAGACTGCCGGCCATTAATTTAGTGTTTTCAATTCCTTGGCCGGCTGCCGACCATATTTTTTAAACTAAGCGACTGCTTATAGCTTATTTTCCTGCCTCAGTGAAATGTTAAACACACTTAACTTTCTTGTTCTCTTTTCGAACAGAAACTGACTTCGCAGCGATCTGTACCCTATCAACTAAAACTTTTAACACGTCAAAAAAAATTTTTATTGGGAACTACAAAATTCTGATCTCGAGAAAGGTTCTTTTTGCTGCTGAGTTGAGGGAGGAAAAAGCCGTTTTTCATCGTGTGACCTATTGTTGTTATTGATGCTGTCAAGCAACCTTGCAATTTATCAGCAGCTTCCACCAAGTTTTATTTATGTAATGAAAATGAAAAATTGTCAAGTAATCAATATAATCAAAATCACCATGGCTATGTTACTGTAACAAAAATTAATCGAAATCGATCTTGTTGTTGGGAGGAAACATTTTCGGCAAAATAGTAAATTTTGAATGTTGCATCAGAAAGTGCTTTCACTTTAATAGTGTTGCGGTAACTACTGTAGGGAGGTGAAAAACACCACTCATTAACAGTACAGTTTTTGCATCCAAAGAATTTAGCATTTGCTGATAAAAGCTCACAAAACGATTCAAATTATAATTCTTGAGCCATGGCCAGTGTTTGCAGGATATTAAAGTTTTGAAACCTACTATCCGCAAACACTGCTCATTGACGTGAAAACAAAAAACGTTTCGAGTCAGTTGCCTCTGCTAAAAAAATAAGAAAAACGAAACAGGAATTATGAATGCTTTATTCCGACACAATTTTGCTCGCTTTAGAGCAGTTTAGTGAATTACGAAGTAACATTCACTTTCATTTCTGAATGCCTATAAATATTTCTCTGTATTAAGGTAATGATTAGTTCATAAAATCGAAAACATACAAGTCATCGAGTTCACAGTAATTGATTCTTAAACTGATGGTAACATGCGCTTAAAACATAACGTAATTCTTTTCAATTGGAAAATGCACCAACTGCCTTTTTCCAGTTTTCAATTTAAGAAAATGTATCGTTGTTTGGACCAACGAACAGTTTTGTAAACAAAGCTGTTCGTTGATTCGAAACATTGCGTCAGACAAATTTAAAAGGCATTACAGCGACGAATATAGTAACTATGTTCTAAAACCCGTAACAAGAACAACTACAACGTTTTCAAAAGATTTCTGGTACGCTTGTTGACATCCGGCGAATTCTCATTTCTTCTGCCTTAAATTTTCTCTAAGCATCTCAAATCGCGTCCAATCCGGCTCGAAATTTCCCAGTTGCATGATTAACAACCATGACACACACAAACAGAGGTCAGTAATGGACTGTTTTATTATTCATATGAAATTCCAACAACGACCATACTTCCCTTGATTTTTATTCTCTTATATTCGTTCCGTGGAGCATGATCATGTCAATAGTCACATTCAGATCCTGGGCTACCTGTGGTATCTTTAGCAGAGGCAACCGATTTTGTTTTTAAATTATTGAATATTAAACTTGCGGATGGTAGATTTCAACACTTTGGTATCCTGTGCTAGACGCTTTGATAGACTGTGACCATTAGTGTGAATCGAACGAGATGCTTCCTGTTATAGATTGAAAACTCTATGAATTGACTGACTGGGCCATTTTCCAGACAACAATGACGCCACCATTACCAACTCGAGGATTTAAGGTCTTTTCAGTGATAGACTGGCTGGGGTAAAGTGTAATTGTGCAACTTAAACGTGAAGGAAAGCCGTGCTTTCTTACCTGTTATAGTAGTATCTAGACTGAGAAAGTTATTAGTGGCTAAGATGATATCAAAGTTAAACATGTTCAATTTTAAACAGACACTGAATAAGTTAAAGCGTTTACTTAATACAACCAATCTATCAGTAGTCAACTACAGCTGATAAAAAACGAAAAATAAACATAACAAGCTAAACGTTCGAAGTGTAAGGCTGTTCAGAACTTGAAAGTCACTAATGTAACATCTACAAACTCGATGGTTGTTCATAACTAAAGTTATAGTTATAATCTTATCTGGCAGTGTTCAACTATTTATTACTATCTCAATACCATTTTTCTCCGATTACTCATTCATGCAGAGTATCATATTCGCTTAACCGGAACACTTAACGCTTGGCAGCACAAACCAAATATGGAAGAGGTGCTTTTGTAAGCCCAACCTTTCCTTCTATTTTAGGTGGTTTCTTTCCCTCCTCC
>JAOBAT010095969.1:23980-62115 GCA_026413305.1 Hydrozoanthus tunicans | reverse complement strand
GGGGGCAGTGTCTCCGCGGTATCGCCGCCCTCGCTCAATATCACTTATTTGAAATCTGTTTTGCACTCGGTTTGCTAAACTTCATGGTAATGAAACTGAGATTGCACTACCATTTCTCAATCTGTAGCTTGTTACTCATAGTCGTAACTCATCAATCTGTAGAATAGACCTTATGCATGTTGATGTCCAATATTAATTATTCATTTTCACCCCCAAGCCTTGTATTCAAGAAATAGGTGTGAGCATTTTGCATGTGCAAACCGTGTTCACGAAGGATTTCTTTTCATTTGTGGACGCTTTTGGATTTAATTTATGAAATACTCACACTTTTGTGATTCGAAAGCGAGGCTTGGTGATAATTGACGTAAACATGCATAAGACGTATTACTAATAATTGCATCTTATACCTTAATATTCTCAATTTTGTCAATGAATGACAATTGATTCAGCCACCAAATTAAAGTAATTTGATAGCTGCTTTAATAATGCTAGTGAAGACCATAGTTACAATATCAGATACTCTTCTCGTCAAAACCTACATAGAATTATACCATGCACCTTGTAGAACAATTGTAGGTAGCTATATAACTCTTTCACGGCATCGAAAGTCTGGGGCCATTAGTTCCCAAGGCTCTAAGATTACTCAGGAACTCAAGCTCCGTTTCCAAAGAAACAAAGAACTGATACTTGTTCTCTCATCAAGTGTTCTTAATTTAAGATTTAATAATTCTTAACTCAAAACATATGTTCTTCTTTTCATTTTCTTTATCCACTCAAGAAAAGGCTAAGGCTAACTCGATAATCTCCTAATTCTCTATGTCCCTAAAACAATTATATATACGTTAGCCCTTTTAACTTGAAATCCTGAAGAAATTACAATCTGTAAACATTCTGTAAAATGTTTTCAAACCCTGATTCCGAGCAAAAGGATTTTGGAAACTGAAGTCGTGTTAATGCCGAGTTTTCCTAAATTACGGAATAACTTTAAGGTTGTGAAAAACAAAGTCTTGAACAATTAATTATTTCTTCACGTGTGCATGTTAACAGATTTTTTTGTGCTCTGAAATTATCGCTTTTAATTGTTTAGAAAATGATTGCTCCGCGTTATATCGCAATGGCAAAATAACAAGCGGAGTCTACAAAATATATCCAGGAACAAAATCAGCGGGATTTTTTGTTTACTGTGACATGGAGACTGATGGCGGAGGTTGGACTGTGTTCCAGAGACGAAGCGACGGAAGTGTAAACTTTCGAACTAACTGGCAACAATACAGTCATGGATTCGGTTCTCTGCTGGGCGAATTCTGGCTGGGAAATGAGAACATACATCAACTGGTGTCCACAAAACAGGTATTACAGTTAAATTGTATCTTTTAATTCATCTATTCGTTTATAAATTTTCTTATCCATCTACTAACCAACTAAAGTATTCATCGAACCAGCTGTCTGTCTATCTGACTGTCTGTCTGTCAGTCTATTTGTCTATCTGTATGTCTGTCTGTCTGTATCATTGTTTAACCCATCTAACCATTTACACCTACGTTTGTCTATACAGGAAACCTTCTTTTTCTTTTTTGGCAGATGGAACTACGAGTAGATCTGGAAGACTGGAATAACCAGAAACGTTATGCTAAGTACAGCACTTTCAATGTTGGAGATACCAGTTCTAAATACCGACTGACCGTGGGAGGGTACTCGGGGAACGCCGGAGATGGATTAGCGCATCACAATGGGATGATGTTTACAACATCAGACTCCGACAATGATCAATGCTCTTGCAACTGTGCGTCCTCAAGAAATGGGGCTTGGTGGTACAATGACTGTGACGAGAAATCAAACCTGAATGGTCCATGGATAGGAGACAACTATAACGACGATGCCAACACTTGGAACACCTGGCGGTACCGGCGCTCTCTTAAGAAGAACGAAATGAAAGTGAGACCTGCATCATTCCGCAGGCAATGAGGAGTCTAGCATTAAAAAAAAGATCTGCAGACATGCCAACTGTTAAGATCTTTAGAAGTAAACGCGACTTATCATACATGTAGCTAAAAAAGCTAAATGCTTTCTCGAGCCTAATGGCTCATTAGACCGGCGCTTATCTCCGGTTTCTGTGGACAGGACACTAATCTATCGCAAGTTAGCTCTCAGCAGAACTGGTACTCATTTATACAGCTGAGTTGACTGGAACAAAGTCGAGTAAGTTGTCTTGTTCAAGGACACAACACTGTGGTCTGACCGGGGCTCGAACTCGCGACCCTAGGATTACGAGTCGAACACGCTAACCGCTCGGCCACTGCGCTGCCTTTTATATAAGTATTGAGGTTTTTTTATTTGCGAAACAAAAAATAAAATTCGTATGGTTGTGATTGGTCATACGGTGTTTTTTCACGTGTGGAAAATACTGTATAGCCTATCATTGCTCTGATACGATTCTACGATACTAGTGACAGATTCCTAGGGATGACACCCCTAAATAGGAATGGTACTATAAAAAGCACTGAATGACTGTATAAGTGGCCATAGTAGATAAGAAGGCTCCAGTAGAATTGATGCCTTCGGTAAGATTTTCAACCTAGCTCCTTAACCTACACCATCAGGGACAACGCGTTAAGACAGATGGAACAGCAACCAAGTGTATGTTTAAATGTCTCATAGCTATCGCATGCCGAAATCCAATAAAAATGTTTGGCAAAAAGTTGGGTTTTTTTTTCTGAAGCTGGACTGAAATAAAATAATTCCAGAGAAACCAATCTTCAACTCCCCACCCTACCCCCTCCCTCCCCTCATGAGAATGCCTTGGAGTGGTTCCACGAGGTAGTGGCCGCAAACCTTTCAAGCAAACAGTAAACTCCGGCATGAAAAAACACTCGGGCTGAAGTTTGGATAAAAAGTACCAAAGATACAAAAATTTAATCAGTCTGAATAAGTTTGCTCTTCATCTTCATTGCAAGTAGGATTGGGGACTGGTCTTAATTTATGCATGGCACATGGCACAAGGGAGAAAGGAGGTCGGGGGAGGTTGAATTTGCTGACTTTTGCTGAAGTGCTAGTTGTGTATTATCTGAACTGCTACCCCTACCCCAGTGTGGTTTGTGATTTGCCAAGATATTGACGTTAGTTCCATCCAATCAATACATTAATAACAAATTGTACTTGAAAATTATTTCATCTGTTTTGTGTTGATAGTCTTGTTCAGTGTCTACTTGTTAGAAACAGTTTTCAGAAAACCTAAAAACAATTTCACTTTGCAGCAAACACCTGATAAATAAGAACAAGATCTGCCTGAACCCCTAAAACATGTGTTATTTGATTCATGTCAATGCTTACTTTATTTCAAACAATTCACTTAAAATACTGAGCGTTTATTCGGTGCCTATTTATTTAGATTACTACTATCTACTATCAGATTATTAGGAAGAGCATCGCCCATTCAGTTATCTCTTTTCATGCTAAAACCCCTTTCGTTAAGGCGGGAGTACACCCAAAGCGCGCTTCGTGGCCACTTTTCCTCATGTTTCTTCCGATATCTCCGTCCATGGTTTGAATGAACAAAATCCCCATGCTTAAACACAGATGAAATGAAGGAGAGTCAGTTTGAATAATTCTAAGAACTTTTGGATGAATTTTACCTTTTTTTTACTTGAAGATTGGTAGTTTAAAGAGTTTTTTTAATTTAGTGATTTTTTGGGAATTTAAAAATAAATTTTGAATTCAATACTTGATTTAAGTTCGCAAAACCGCCCTCAAACCAAAGCTGTACTAGTCCCTTGCCAGGAGGGATGGCTTGCTGATTTTACTCAATTTTCTTCTTATTCAAATATCTTTTTCAACTTCCTCACTGTCCAACGAAAGTTTGGGTTTACTCCTCTGTCCCTAACAATTCAAGAGCGCTATGAAAATCTAAAATGTAGAATTTCCATAACTCGTTTGCATATATCGTTAGTCTGCATATCAGGCGCACTTTCAGGGCTCACAGTTCGTCATTTTTTCTTTGAGCTTTTTTGCGACTATTTTTCAAAAATTAGGCGCATTTCCAAAATTTTAGGCGCAAAGGCTCAAAAGCCTTTAGTTATCTTAGCCAGCGGAATATGCATGAACTATTTCAGGGAACATAAACGAAGTATCTAATTGTGTAGCAGGGCAGCGACGGGGTTGCATGGGGATCATCGACGAATGCGGATCAAAAAAATCAGACAAGAGACAGTGGAAAACAGTTTTTTTTTTATTGTTTACAACTTTTACAAAAGACGACAATGATTCACTATCATTTCCTGACATTTTATCTTCGTGAATGTGAAAAACTTGATGCGGTTTTTCAGTCGCACATCAATATTTTTGTTAGGTGCAATTCTGTGACTAACTTCGATTTTTTAGGCGCATTTTTAAAAAGTTACTCGCATTAATTTTGCGACCAGTTGGCCGCCCACTTTGAGCCCTGACTTTACTTTTTTATAGGCTTGCGGATGAATCATACTTATAGAGATTTGGACTAGTAGTGGAAGAACCGCCCTCGTCCTTACTCCTCGTAGATACAACTACGGAAAAACCATTGGCGAACAAAAACAGTCAAGTAAAAACGCATGCGATACAAGCTATCAACCCACGTGCTGTATATTTAGACCTCTGTGTGCATTCTCTCCTGTGCGATGTTGTGGATAATTCTTCTTTAGACATCCAACAAACTCGCTTAACTTCTCAGTCAAACACTAATACTTTATATGTACGGTTAACGATAGCCTAGGACCACGATGCCAAAATATCTCATGTTATTGAATTTTCAACATTGCGGGGATAGTGCAATTCTGGCGTTGTGATTGGTTCGCTCAACGTATTAACCTCGGTTATCAGCTCATATATCAAATTGACTACATATGGGAGGCAGCGTAGCTATCGGAGGCAGCGTGGCTCAGTGGTTAGGGTGCCGGATTTGCATGCGGTTGTCCCGGGTTCAAATCCTACTCTGACCACTGACAGGATTTGGCTTCGGTGATCCCAGAGTCAAATCCACCACGCTGGTCTGCCTCCAATCAGTTGGGATTCTTAACTGTGGTCGTGATTGTTCTTGTAACATTTCCACTGAAAAGCCTCTATGGGATGTGGAAATAAAGTATTTATGTATGAATGTATGTATGTATGTATGTATGTATGTATTACAACTGACTGAGCTGAAAATGATTCCGATGTCATTTACGATTATCGATGGGTTTGGAAAACTCAAGAAATTCAATAAAACAATTCTTCCATTTGCGCTTCTTGGATGAGAGGATTTGTATCAAACTCGGTGCTACACCGGCCTCTTTTGCTATTTCTATCATAACCATCGCGTGCTCTTGGGATAAGATTGTTCCATGGGTCAAACTTTAATCAACAAGGTTCTGAGTAATAGCCCTTAATTCGTCCTCATCCTCGACAACTCTATAGCCCAACAGATTCATCACCTCATAGCACTGTGTCTCAACAATCCGTACAATTGAATACGGCATTGTTCGCCTCCATCGGTTCACTGAATCCGTCAGGTTTTTCCAACCAAACGCGATTGTTTTAAAAGAAGTAAATAACCCAGAACTCGAAGAGTCTTCGCTTTTTTGAACTCGATCTATCCAGTTTCGAACTTGTGGCGAGATTGTGATTCCAAGGAAGCTATAGAGTTGTTCTGCTATCTGCTGGGGACTGTTTACCAGATCTTCGTATCTTAGCAACGTGTAGTGCCCGTGCAACCACGGGGGTGCACTCACCGCGTATTTAATGTTCCGAAGCAAGTTTGCACACAAATCGCGCGCAGATTTTCGTAAACCTCCAAGCGTCCAAACCGCAGTTGTGTCGCGCATGACACGCGAATTCATAATAGCGCGTGGATCTCTCACTAGGTGCACGAATTTCAATGTGTAATCGGCGGAACCGCCTTCGTCCATTAAGTACGAAAGCTTGTGAATGTCTCTAACATGCACTGTTTTTACAACTGTGTGCTTGTGCAGTCTGCAAAGCGCTGAAACAGTCTGAGGTCGGAGCGGCGTACACATTCGTATGTTGAAGTATGGTTTGTTGCTTGCATCGGGACATAGCGGCGGAGAGGCGAGAGATCTGCTGGCCATTCTATGGCTCAGCGAACTGTACTGAAATGACAAAAAGTCTGTAAAATAAGAAAGCTCGACGTAGTTACAGTCGAATATTCCTTTTAATAAATGTCTTGACATTGCATCGTAGACGCGCTCTGGCCGGTTTTTGCGGTAATATTCAAGAGAATCCAGAGGCTGGAACAAGTAGAATATATTCGGGTGTTGGTTAAACAGCTCTCCCAAAAACGCACTTCCGGATCGCAAGTCAGAAATGATTAAAACACTCTGCCTTGTTTTTCTGCCGAACTTGCTCGTCCATGATTCGAACTCGGTCAACGAGTTCAATTTTTCGTACATTTCGACTTTTTTTCTCAAAGCCTGCAGTTCTATTTCGATAGCTGAGAAATTGTTAGTTTTGTCGCGAACAGTTCGTTTTAGATTTAACTTGCTCTCACGACAGTCATCACAAGGTATTTTCTTCCTTTGAGTTTCTGACACATTCCGCTGTCTTTCTTCTAAACGGAAGACTGTTTCGTCCTCTTTGCGTGTGAATATAAATACTGTACACATCATGAAAACCACAACAAACCAAAAGTGGAAGCTCACTCTTTTTGTTAGAAGCTTTCTTACGAAGCGTCTCATTCTACCTGGCCGACAAATTCTGGCCCAAATCTTGCCATTTCATCAAGATGGTTGCCTCCTGTTCATGTTGTGTCTAACTCTGCTTTCAAACGATCAAAGCTGATTTCTAGTTTAAAGCGATAGTTTTTTCTTCTCTTTGCCCTCTCTGAGCGAAGTTGTTCCGCTGTTGATTTGGGAATATTCGCCAGTTTGTAAACTACTTAGAGCGAAATAAAGATTACAATAAAACTAAGCTTGTGGCTTTTTTGTTCTGTCGTTCCACCTGGTGGATAAGTTGATAAAGTCTTTTCACCAAATACGGGTTACCTTTCTGAAATATTCATCTCCGCACGTCGATACCTGTATTCTTCATTCAATTAACCCCTCCGCTCCAATTGACGAGTTAATCAATTCTCACAACATACATCGTTATTATTACTGTAAAAAAGTTGGAAGAATTTTGTGTTTCATCAAAGAATTATGAATGATGATCAAAGTTCAAATTCTCGAAGCCGGTCAACTTGTGGTTTAATGGTAGTGTAAGGAGAAAATCAATCTTTATAATTTTTGAGAGAGAAAAAGTTACATGTATAAATGTCCTATCGTCACTTGTGGCCTTAATTCCGCTGGATTAATCCATTGAGAATCGAATCAGAGGTCCGTACAACTGTATACCTGTATTTCTGAATTGTTCACCAAAGTACATTTGACCTTCTGATTGGCCTCTTGTTGTGGCGATTTTCAATATTGGGATAAGAACAAGAGTGTTCAAAAAACACAACCTACGCTCTAAATCCGGCTTTCAGAAAAACAACAATTTTCCGGTTCACTTCTATGAAAAATATTTTCATTTGTCATACTTTTATTGCCTACAGAGCTGAGGTACGGTGTACGTGCCTTGACGACCAGGCTAGTTTGGCGAGGAGGTGAAACGAATTCACAATTGATTGTACATTTCAAGTTTCAATTACAGAAACTGCACATTCATATGTTTTAGCAAGTGTAACTTTTGATTGTTCATAAAATGACATAATTATCAAAATATTGTTTGGTTCTTAACTAACCGTCCGCATTAATAACAAACTAGTAATGTTTACAAAACACAAAATTTAGAAAAAATATCAATTTCAGTTGAAACTGAACCTGAGTTAAAACATTTGCGATCGCCGGCTAACTTTAAGAAAGAGAAAAACTACTGCAATTAAAGCCTGGTTCACATATGCCGCAGACATTCCTGCGACGTGCCTCCGACAAGGTCGCTGTTGTATCTGCGATTTGTCGCAGGCATGTCTCCGTCATTTCAGTTTGTCGCAGTCCTTGTCGCAGACAGACCGGGAAAGTTGAGTGTCCCGGTCTGTCGGTGACGCTTTTTGATTCTCTGAGATGATCGGTAGTAATTTTTTTCAATGTGAATGCCGGTCAAAATTGACACGTGATGCTCGATTGCATCCCAGACCGTTATCTGATTTAGAATAGCAGTTTAGATCAACTTCTAAAGGACAAACTGAATGAAGTGTCTAACACAAAAAAGCTCTCAATTAGATCCTACAAACATCTTCGGCTAAGTGTTTGCAATACCTAAAGAAATACTCTCTGTCCTGCAGTCGCAGTTCTTCAAACAATGTGTGGTATTGCCCGCCTCTACCCTCCTATGAAGCATTGGTCTCGCCCAGAATCGTCGCTTTCTTCTAAAACTAGACGCTTTTGTTCTTTAGCCCGTGCCTTTCTTGTTTGAAGAAGGACTAAAGTTAAAGAAAGCTGCTTACGAAGTTAATTAAAGAAAATATCTATCCATTTGTTTATTGGGTATAATACAATCTTCTTAGCTGTTTTTTTTTTCTTTTCATAACTCACAGTATCTTCTTATACTGCAGCACGTTCATCTAAGTTACGTTCCCGTCTAGCTTTAGACCAGCAGCCCAGAAGACTATCCAGCCAGGATGAAAACAAGAACAATTGCGACCCATGGTAAAACGAGAAGTCAGGATGGCCGAGTGGTTAGCGCTCGTGTCTCCCACCTCTGTGGACCCGGGTTTGCATGTGGGCTAAGATTTGTCGATCTTCTTCTTCGGCTGGATGGGCCGCCCGTGGTTGCGTTCGGCCCAAGTCCCTCGTATCATGGTTTCGCATGCTAAAGCATTATCGAAAGTGACGTTACAACAGACTGTTAGGCGCAAAGGCATAAATTCACAAGTGGTAAGTTACAAGCTACTCTTTTTCTTCTTAATTCATATGACCTCGTTGAATATTGCTATTTGTTAGATAAATAGACAACTAGAGATAAAACTTGAATAGCTACTAGCTACAAGTTCCGGCAAACATTTTTTTTGTAACTTCCTGGAAGCGGCCAGGAAGACAGCAAAACGAATCAGAACCATTCACTGCCCTACTCATGGTGTTTTCCTCAGGACTACACACAAAATCTTGAAGCTAGAAGTTGAAAGCGGAAAGTCTGGCTTTCAGTTAACGTGCTATTTTGCAAATCTCTAAATTAACAGTCAGACTAAGTGCATGTAAATTATTGAAAGTATTTGACTAATCTTGTCATTGGTGGTTAAAATGAATTTGCAATCAACTGTTTATTAACAGTTATGCCAATACAATTTCTAACAACTGAGAATGTTAGGCCCAATTTCAATATATTTGTGTGTAGCAAAGGTATAAAACTGCAGACTGATAGACCTAAAGCCTATATTCATAAAGACAATCCACACCCCTTTACTTGGAGTTCTCCTGAAGCAATGACAACTCTGGTGATCTTGACTCCATTAACTTAGGGAGCGGACATTATTTAACGGGCAGGAGGGGGGGGGGCAGAAATGGAGGAAATTGACTGCATTCATTGAGTGGGTGATGCAACGAAAAACAATCCACGTTTAACTTGTGTCAGAGATGCTGGATGACATTTTTGCATGTAAACGCCAGCTTATTATTGTCCCAGCAAGCCAAGATATTGTTGGGACAACTCGCTCCATGCAAAGAGGCCCTAACAGCCTTAAGTCTAGCTAATTATTAAAAATTATTATTAACTACTCAGAAGTACTAAACATGAGTGTACAACCATTCTGCAGGTAAAAGTTATAAGACTGACGAGCTTCTTACATACTATGTCAAGAAATGGGTACTTCTTCTAAAACTTTAGACTGGAGAAAGAACCCATTTAGAAAAGTCACCATGGAAGTTGTAATATTCCTGTACATTGCCGGTGTGATTATCGAGGCTCCTGTCCTACAGCAATATTTATACCAGAGAGCCAAGGAGGATGTCGAAGCTTGCTACAACATCACCACAAACCACACTGTAAAGGTCGTTTGTAATCCACACTATAAAAACTCAACACAATACAGGTACAAATTAAATTTTATTAATAACAGTATTATTTTGAGTTGATTATAAAATAATTGTAATCAAAAATTATTTTTAGAGGAAGGATTGTTATAATTACAATAAAATATTGAAAGTTGTTTTTGGTTGTATATCTTTGTTAGGAAACCGTTTTCAAGGATTGTACTAAATAAGGGGTGGGGGGGAGGGGGCAAATAAAATCCCTTGTCTTGGAAATGGTACATTTTCTTGATTAATTTATGCTGCAAGTGAAGAAAAATCTGACGTCAAGTTGTACTGCTGGTTCAGTGTTTTACAGGGTTTGTGCTCTTTGAACTTCCTGAAAATCCATGGCTCAGTTGGTTAGAGCGATGTAGATCTGTTTCGTAGGTTGTGGGTTCCTATTTCATAGAGGTCAGAGATTTTTTTCTTTTCTTGTGTGGGTTTAAGGGATTCCTTGTTAATGCTGTAGATCAGCGACACTTGGATTAAATCCTGTTCCAGTGGTTAGGCCTCCCTCGAATTTATAAGCTGTATTCACTCCTATATATATATGCTACTGAAGGACAACACTATGATTACATCAAAAGTAGTTTCATTTTTCCCTTTTCCCAGCATAATGCAAGCTAAACAAGGAGAAAAAAGGGATGTTTATTTTGAGATGTAGTAAGATTACCAAGTTCAACTCTAAGAATTAAAATCAGCAGTAACTGGTTATTGATGTTTTCACCTGGCAATTAAATTGACATTGACAAACTGACCCGACATATGGACTGGTTATATTTTTTTCTACCATGTTACCATTTGAAATTCTGCCAGTTTTTCATGACTTCCCATGACCCTAGTCAAAATTCCATGTCTTTTCAGACCTTGAAAATGAAATTTTAAAGTTTCATGACTTTCCAGGTTTTCAATGAAGTGGGCCGTACAGCATGGGTGGCAGAACTAAGGGGGGAGGGGGAGGGCAGGCCTCCTCAATAGTTCTCTTGCCAACGATGGAAACTGTTGAATGGGAATTTTAGGCTTAACAATGACCTATTAGAATTTCCATTGTGTCTTCCCCCCAATAATTTTTTGCTGCCATTGCCCATGTACATGTAGTGTATAAAAATATATTCAGTAAAGTGTTTCAAATGCCGAATACTTCTACATTAGCTCCCATCATACATTTTTCATGGGGATGTTCCTGGTTGAAAAGAAGTAACTAATACATTGAAGATGCAAACTTTGACATTGAAAGTGGCATTTATTAGTACACTAAAATACAGTAAATGTGAAACTGCTGACATGTAGTACTTGTCAATAATAGATGCAAATTTTATTAATTGAATAGAACTTTAGTTTGAACACTATTAAATGGTTAATTTCAAAACTGCTTTGTTTCAGCCAAGACCAAAAGGTACAGCAAGAAGCCTCAAGATATGTTTTATCAGTAAATCTGGCATTGACAATACCTGGTGTGGTCATGGCTTGTGTGCTTGGATCTTGGTCAGACAAGAAGGGTAGAAAAGGCCCAATGGTTATAGTTTTGATCGGTGGTGCTCTTGATGCCACAATTGTTCTAGTTGGAATGTATCTAAAGCTTCCAATCTACGTGTTTATGATAGGTATGTTGTTTAGTATTAATAACAGCCTCGATCTGGGAGATATCCAAAGATGCAAGGCAAATTATATTATGCCTGCTCTGGTTGATCAAAAAAGAAACATTTTACACGAGAGTATATACTGGGATCATGGCATTAATGCAAAATTTATGCACTTAGTACCAAAATTACTTTCCAAAAAGCATTTTCGCAATCATACACATCTCTAGAACATATGTACACAGATTAAGAGTCAAACTAACTGTCATAAATCCAGTTTTATCGGACACCTTCAAAACTTCTAGGGACTCTAAACCAGCAAGTTCAAGGAGTCCCGGGACTTGCCATGTTGCAAAATAATTATATAAAATGAGCAGCATTGCACATACAGTACATGCCAATGATATAGCCACAACCAGTTTAATGGCACTATAAATTAAGACATCATAGGTCAGCGTGAACTAGGCCAATACCCTTAAATCTTCATCACCAGTCAGACCCTGCAAGCACATTTTTTACATCTTTCTGTGGGAATTCGAGCCTATTTGTAAACTAAACACCACACTGATGAAACCCAGCAAGGCCAAAACAGCTGTCCATGGCTGTAAACATTTTGGTTCAAACTATTTTAGGGTTCAATTATTAATACAGGCCTAGTTTGAAAAATTTGTGTTGATATATTCAATAACATAAATTGTTGTAATTATTACTCTGCACCATTATTTAATGTCATGTGTAAAATAATCAATGTGTTTTTGTGATCTCATCAATGCAAGCAATTTGTTGGCATAATGCATTTACTTAATTATTTTAGGTTTCTCTCAAATACTGTAGCAAGCACTGTATCTAGCTTTTGTATTTTTTGTTGATAACCCTAATATTTGTAGTACTTAGGGAATTGTCATTATTTATCGCTAGGGGGGAGGGGAAGGCTGGTGCAATGGGAAATACATTATGCATTATTTTTGCTGACCCACCTTTCTACTCAAACATAACTTTTGCTGACCCACCCCCAACCCTAACTGCCTCCATGCATGAAGCAATCCATATTAGCAAATTGACTGTCCGACCTATATAGACATTTTAGATGTACCTAAAACTGGATTCAAGTTGCTCTCCTCCCAGACCGTGTGTAGTCAATTTCGGTACTGACATTAAAGCTCTCAGTGCTTTGAGTGTTTCTCCTTCAGACAACTCCTCTTCCTCCTCAGAGCTTGAATTGCCAATCTCGTCAAGAACACAGTCTTCTTCTTCATCCGAGTCACTGTCATCGGTACTAATTAACTGATACAACAAGACGACTCATCTTCTCTACAAACAATTTGCTTAGAAAGTTCTTTGATAATATGTTCTTTAATTGCTTTGAGCTTTGCCATCTTTGTTCTGAATTTTCCAAGGTTATGATGTGCTATGTACTTGTCTAACTCGGCAACTTTTAATTTTGAGAGGCTCCTATCAAGGCTTTTATTGATCTTGTCTACAATGATGATAGTGCTGGTTATGGTTACAATAAAAAGAGATTTGTAGATAATATGATTGTGTCAATAAAAGTTGCTAGTTAGGAAAGTTTATTTTCCGACTATTTTTTTTGGTATCAGGATGAGGCTCTTAACATTTTTACTTGAAACATTTGCATGTTTTTGATGGCCCACCCCTTATACCATGCATAAAAATTAACAACCCACCCCCTATTTGCACCAGCCCCCCCCCTCCCCTAGCGATAAATAACGACCAGTCCCTTATGGAAAGAAAAACTGCATATAAAACTACATTTAGTTTTAATGAAAGCTTGTGTAAAATTAACACCATTTGAAAGTTTGATTGCTCTCAACTGCATTCATTAATCCTTCTTCAGAAAGTGGCTTTAGCAACCATTTATTTTATCATTACTTTGTATACAAGTTCAGTTCATTTCATCAATATTAGTTAAAATTATAGTTACTGCATAAATTTTCAGTGCATTACTATAAGAGTACCAAATTATGTCATCTGTAGTATTGAACACTATACAAGACTGGTACTTATTACACTTTTTGTACACTAGCGGGCTCAATCAATGGATGTTGTGGATACTACCCAACAATGGTAGTAGCTCTACTTGGCTATGTTGCAGACACAACCCCTGCTGAGGGAAGACCTCTCAAGCTTGGAGTTCTTGAAGCACTAGCATTCGTTAGCGGAATGATTGGACAGTTTGGCAGTGGGTTTTGGATAACAAGTCTAGGCTTCGAGTCACCATTCTGGGCCATACTTGCATTTCATTTGATCAATTTATTGTACGTCACTTTGTGCCTACCAGAGTCACTACCAGTTGAATTCAGACAAGATAGTTTTTTCCTAAGCTGGCAAAATTTGAAGTCAGTGGCAGTAGTTTATTTCAAGCCAAGAAATGGAAGATGGATACTTTTTGTGCTTCTTTTGTGCTCCATTCTGGTACTTTTGCCAACAAGCATTATAACATCGATAGTCGTACTTTATGGCAAGAGGTACCCTCTGTGTTGGACAGCTCACTATATTGGTTATTTCCTTGGCACATTTCTCCTTACTAGAGCAGTTGGTGCAGTTTTAGGAATTAAAGTGTGTTCAATGTTGGGAATGTCAAACTACACAATGTCGCAGTTTGGAAGTGTGTTTTTGGTTGGAAGTCTAGTAGTCATTGGAATATCTAAGACCACTTGGGAGATGTTTATAGGTAAGAATATTTCTGTCTTAATTATTATTTTGTTCGACTTATGTTACTGTATGTATTATCAGTTTTGACTAAATAATGATTATATGTTCTGTAGGTAAAGAAGAAACTGATTAACTGCATGATTTGATTAATTGTTGCATTAAATGCATAATTTACAAGTGTCATTTACATAATATTTATTAATTTACATTACATTAATGTACAACTTTTATAATAATTATTGATAGTAGTAAGTAAAAATATAAGTTATAAAAACTAATATAGTTGTGTGCACTGAACAGTATTTGCCAGAAACTTCAAATTAAAACCAATGTTCTATCAAGGTATAAAAGAGGAAAACTGACATGCTTCAAAACTATGTCTTAAATTTTCAGAAAGCAGCAACATATTTCAACATATTTATTTTAAGCAGAGCCCCATTCAAACCAGCTCTGCTGAACTGGGCCCCTCTGTCTAAATATCGTTGTAAATAAATAAATAAATAAATGAATGAATGAATGAATAAAAAAATAAACAAATGATTATTTTGTGTAATGATTTGCTGTAATATTATAAACGTAATGCTTTTGTATAATTAAAAAAATTTATTAATGATTAAGTTCAACTAAAATGTTTTGTTGCAGCTACAGCTGTGGCAATTTTTAGTGCTGTACCAAACCCTTGTATCAGGGCTCAGATGTCTGTGATGGTTGAAGAAAAGGAACAAGGTTTGTGAATATTGAATAAATCATGATTACTTGTGATTTTTTTCAAGTCCGCACCCAAATTATTCAAAACCTTGTGTGCATGCCATACTAAGTTTTTAGACACACAGTTTCGCACATAGTCACAGTTATTAACATTTTAATTATTTTCCTTACTTTTACTAATGGTTGTTCAGTTACTGTGCTCTCTTAGCGGGTGGCTCCTCCTAAATTGTTCTACAATTGGTACAGGATTTAATGGAGTTGAAATCAGTTGTGGAATTGCACACAGTTTGGGCATCCTGATGAACAGCGACTATGTTTCTATTTCAGTGCTGGCTCAACATATGCTGTCAATTTGTCTGTATAAAAATTATTAAATTAGAAACAAAAGTGCTGGAGCAAATGTACATCCAGTTTACATTATGATTTTCATTTTAAGTTTAATTTTTTAGTTTTCTTTAAGGTAGAGCTTTATTGATCTGCAAGAAAACAGGGGAAGACAACGATAAAAAAACAACTTTAGATTAAGGCAGGTATAGTAAGTCAGCTACGAAACACATTTGATTTTGGAACAAAACTGGAGTTTACTGGTTGCCCAGTTTTCACATTTGTCACTCAAACCAACTTCTGTTTGTATATTACCTGAACCTCAATTTTTGACCTGTATAAAAATTGGGAGATTTGGATCTAAATCAGGAGACAGTGAGATTGACCCAGAAATCAGGAGTGGAATGACCTTTTTTCTGTCTAATTTTTCGAATTACTGAAGCAAGACTTGTTAGGCATTTAGGGTTTGGTTTTAAGTTGCAGTCTTGTGAAACTGGTCAAATACTTTACTTCAAAACCCTGTGACAAATCAAGAAATTGATCCAATGGTATTACAAAATAGTAACTTAATTTTCAAACCATTTGCTGGATTTTAACCATGCATACTCTTGTTGAATTGCAGGAGCCCTGTTTTCCATTTTAGCCTCTGTGGAGACACTTTGTTTGTTTCTAAGCTCCATCATTTTCACCCCTGTCTACTCTTGGTCATTGGAATTTGCATCAAAGTGGAAATATGCACCTGGGATTTCATTTCTTATCAATGGAGCCTTGGCAGGGGTTCCCATTATGCTATTAGGGTAAGTTAATAGTACCAAGATTATTCAGTGTTGATAATGTAAATTTGACTGATCATCCACCACAAAAATGAATTTGGAATTCTCCAAACTACTCTTAAATATTAAAGTGCCTATAACAATAAAAATTATTTTTGTAACAACTTACAGTGTTTGGAAACTAAGGATGTTTAAGAAATGAGTTTTTGAATATGGTCGTATTCTCGGTTTTTTACACACAATTGAAGTTCAAGTTTTGTTGGTTCACGACCGCCTTTGACGTCACACCCGGACATCTCTGGATCAAAACACAGCAAGATGCACATGAGTGAATCAGAAATTTTTGATTCAGAAGTACATTCCAATTCCTCATACAGTTCTTTTTCTCCTTTGTGTTTAGAAAAGATCTCATTTGGTCAATGTTACAGGTCAGGAATGGTGTCACAACCCAGTTCCCTGAAATGCGGTCGTGAACCAAGATATCTGAAAATTTTGCTGGTTTGAGCAACTGTAGAAAAAAAACCAATTTGACCAGGTTTCAAAATATTTTTGCAGAAGTAATTTAAATTGTTTATGAATTGATTTGATCCAAAGAAAAATGTTAGCATTATATGCACTTTAATTTATGAATATAAGTTATCACTTCTAAGAACTTAATATTGTGTCACTGAGCGCACTCCTTAGTTAAAAGGTCATTATTTTGAAGATTATAGGGTTATTTCCTATAGATACAGTGAGGAGAATTCAAAAATTGATAACAGAATGCTATAGAAGTGAAAGGGTCAAGAAATAATTACGTTAAAAAATTTTGCTTTTATTAAAAATGTTAAGTACTGGAGGATTTAAATTACGTACAATACTATCTTTCAGGGCTTGAACTTGCAAAATTCTTCTATATGAAGTCAAGATTGTCTTGAATGGTCAATTTCATTATTAGTGTTAATCTTTATTCTTAATGCTTTCAAAAGATCTCCATTATTTTAATAGTATTTCATTTGTTTACATATAGGTGGCAAATGCTACCAAAAAAATTAAAGTGCCTAAACACTAACAGTTATTTTTGTTACTAATTAAAGTGTTTGGAAACTAAGGATGTTTAAGAAGAGAATTTTTGAAACTGGTCATATTCTCGATTTTTACACACGTTTGAAGTTAAAGTTTTGTTGGTTCACAACTGTGTTTCAAGGGGACTGGGTTATGGTGTCATTCCCGGACATCTCTGGATCAAAACACATCAAGATGGAAACGAATGAGTCAGAGATTTTTAGTTTAGAAGTGTATTCCAATCCTCATCCAGTTTTCAGTTCTTTTGTCCCTTTGTGTTTAGAAAAGGTCAAATTTGCTTAATTATAAGTCGGGAATGACGTCAAAACCCATTCCCCCAAAAAGGCGGTCATGAACCAAGATGTCTGAAAATTTTGCTAGTTTGAGCCACTGTTGAAAAAAACAATTTGACCAAATATTGAAAATTTTTTTGCAGAAGTACTTTAAATTGTATGTGAAACGATTTATCCCAAAAAAGTTTTTAATATTATACCATTTTAATGCTGGCTACTAGATTTTTAACTTGCTACTACAAGATTTAATGTTTCTATTAAAGAACATAACAGTATAATGATCTAATGAGGCTCTTCTGTTTTCTTGGACAAACATCTGGAAACAAATGCAATTATTCTTGGACACGCAGCTACAGATGCAGTCGTTGAACGGACTAAATGTTGAAAATATTTCTGGCTACTAAAACTTGCACTCAGGTTACCAAACTTTTGCCTCTGGTGGTTAGTTGGTTACCTTTAAAAAAGTTAATTTCAAATCCAATCTCTAATATGTGGTAATAGAGACGGTGTTGATGAAAATGCACTTCTTGCTTACCTCTTTTGATCATGTATGGCTAGTTTGCTTTCTCTAGCTCTTATCTGAGTTATACTTTGTGAACAGAAAATGGTGAAAGTGTTCTTCTTAAAGAATCTTGAACAAAAAATGACAAAATTTTCTGTAGGTCATTCTTGTATTCTCAAAACCTGAGCTTTTCATGTTGTTATTTTCTAGATGACAGCATGTGTGCACTCCAATGTGCAGCTTTTGTATTGACTATTGTTCCCTGTTGTTGTTATCCTTGTTGCCTAAAATCCCTAATATGTGTTCTACACCTTATTGATAGCTGTTTTGAGATAGCTACAACAATATATCCAATCTGTTTTTCATAGTTCCAGCCAGATCCAACAAGCAAATTACACTTACATTCTTGTCTATCTCTTTATAACTATTTGGAAACTCTAGCCTGTTTGTTAGCAATGCTGATAACAAGACCCAAGGAGCCAAGGTGCTAGATTTGATTGAGGCAATCATTTTTAAGTATTGTCAATAATTATTTTATCCTTTTGCAGAATTATCAAGTGTTATTTACCCTCTAAGAATGGCAAGACACGAATGTATGTACCAATACCAGGTGATACACAAGAAAAAGAGGCATCTTTACAGAATGATGCAAATCCTGCCAGCACCAGTTCTTATGGTAGCATTAGTAAGAATGGAAAGTGAACAGGACACAAGCTAATACTGGTCAAATCTACATTTAAAACACTGAATACATGGCATAAGAGAATTCACAGTTCAAAATATTCTTGCAGAAGAAAAAACACCAAGAAAACTCCTGTCAGATTTAAGAACTTATAAAAGAGAAATAAAATATTTTTAGTCATACAGAACTTGTTAATTAGCAAACTCCAGCTACAACAGTTTTTGGCTCAATACAATGTTCGTTTTTTTCCTTTAATAAATTCAGAGTTCTACATTATTTCAATGGCTGTACATACTTAACTTTCACAACCAGTTTTCAAAATGTAAGAATTAACAAGTATTTTTTGTTATTTTGTTAGAGAAACAGTACACTATTAAAATAAAGCAGTTTGTATTTACATATCTCAGTCTGACCAGTGCCATGTGTAATTATCATGTATGCAGGCATGGTGCAGCACTATTGGAGTTACCAAAATTAATATAATATATTTGTTAACACGTCATGAATCATTAAATTTTAGTTGGATGTGTGCAACAGGTTACTCAAACAGCACTTGGAAAAATGTTAGCTTTTTTTCTATCATTTTGCACCTTAAAGCAAAATTATTGCATTTACACCAAGTTGTTTTAAAACACAACACTGAGCAGTTAAGTACTAATTGTAACAACAAAACTCACTTATCTAAGTAACCAGTTCATACAAAGTGAGCAGAAAGGAGCTCTAGTTAAGTATTGTCATTTGTGAGACAACTCATCTATTCTGTTCATATTTGGTATCCATGGAGATGATGCCATTTAGTGATGGAATGTGTTGGAAATTATATAGTAACTAATAATATAGTACTTATTTGATATTAAAATTATTAATAATCCTTGAATGGTTGGACATTTTGTCCAATCACAATTTGTTTGTTGTTTATGTCAAACCAAAATAAGTTGTGCATTAGGGTATAAAACATTTACTTGGCACTTTTTCCTGAGAAAGCTTGGCCCAGAATATTTGGGTTACTTGGTTAAGAATATTTTGGCCATTGGTTGAGTGTTAATGCAATGCCCCAATGTAGTTCATAATAGATAATAGTATGTTGTGATCATATCAAGTTGTCAGGGTTGCCACTATTTACTGGATGTTAAATTCAAGGACTTTTCTAGGACTTTCCAGGACCTTGTCTATCAAATAAGTGACACCTAAAATGAATGCAGATTGGCTGAATCCTAACAACAAAAAACAACTAATGACAGATCGCTTTAGAAAATCAAGCCTCCCGGAGTCGCGGTTTTTGTTTAAGAACATTTTCACATCAAAAATATTATAGCAAACAGCTCGTTAATTTTGGAAGTAAAGAAAGAAAGTTTTTGCCCTTTCCAGGATTTACAAGGACATCAACCCAAATTCAAGGACTTTCCAGGGCCTGGAATTTTTTTCCCCTAATTCCTGGATTTTCATGGACTGTGGCAACCCTGAGTTGTTCTTTTAGATCTGAACTAGAATTAGGGACTCTTGACAAAACTTCCATACTAATAATTAAATATCCAGTATTATAGGTCTTTTAAACCTGTATGATTTTAATCTTTGGCATCACCAATTCCATCTGCATTAATAGCAAACATTGCCTCAGCCTCAGGCAGACATGGGGAATCATAAATCTTGCAAATCCTTGTCTCTCCACGACCCTTTCTCATATATAACCTGTAGACAAAGCAGAGAAAACATTGACTGTTGCAGTTCAAGGATAGATGTATGCATCATGAAAGTTTTAAAATGATTTCACTTTGGTTGCAACTGACAAGCTTTAGAATGAACTCAACATTTTTGACTTGGGTCAGTTGTCCATTCTTTTTGTGCTCTACACAATTGTAAACCTTTTGTGGTACAGTACATGTCTGAACACTGTCATCCTAGCAGTGAGGTTTTTCTAGCTTGCTGCCTGGCTCAGCTTATTCTTATTCAGGACCAGAAATAGTTTTAACAGGTGAAGTATGACAGACACAGAGTACCTTGTAGTGGAAGCGTGAGCAATAATGTTTCCACCAATGGGCTTTTTTGGGTCTGCCTGGAACATGGAGGCACCATCGACCTGCGCAACCACTTGGTTGGTAATTACCACAGCAATGCCGTACTGAGAATAAAAACCAGATAACATAAGTTTATTCCCATCAACCCCAAATAAGACTTTCAGTTTATTCATTAGCAGAGGGTTGACATAGTGGTAACAGCTCTTCCTCCCAATCCTGGGCTGAAGTCCCCAGTTCAATCCTATTCCCTGACCTAGTTGAGGGTTGAGTATTTGGGTGATCTTCCTTTCTGCTAAACGCCACTCGGCTTCCCAGCTCTCGGTAAAATAAGTACCGGCATTAACATAGACCCCTTTGAAGTGGTTGCTTCCAGTCTACTGGGGGAAAACTGATCATTGTAAAGTGCCTTGAACATAATTATATTTCATGGAAAAGCCTTATATAAATACAACTTTTACCTTAGTTTACAAATGTTGCACTTGTAAATTCTCCAAACGAGGATTCATACTTTCATGTACAGTAATCAGATTGGGGGAATTTGCATTTAATCAGATTAGTAGTCTACCTTCTTTGATGATAACTTTCTCTTTGTGATAGTATTGATTGTGTTGTGTAAGAAAAGATAATTGATGAAACATGTTGCTTAAAACTGGCTTGTGGCAAGAGATTTTAAAGAGACATTAAAAAAAATTGAGTATCAGTTCATTTAGTTATTTGTTTTTTTTTCTTAAAATGCTATGTTTTTTTTTGGTTTTCTGAAATTTTAAAATAATTAGCATCACTTAAATAACAGTTGAGTGGTTTACCTGATCAGCAAGGCCCAAAAGTCCCCGGAGGAACCGGGCTAAGTGCATCTGTCGAGCTGATAGCTCTCCTCTGCCAGAATAGTCAGTTCGATACAATGCTGTAGCACTATCAACAATCAGCAGGGCATATCTGGAGAGAGGTGTTGAAGGTAGCAAGTATAAATAAATGCTTGCAAATTATTTCTAAAGTAATGGTCCGTGTAAGAAGGAGAGAACCTCTCATTATTCTGTGCGCAGCATTTCCCCTTCCATGCACCAGAATGCTTAAATTTTCATACTGAGAATATGTCAACCAGTATACAACACAGTTTTAAAAAAAAATTTTGGAATTCTATTTTACAGCAATCTTTCTTTTGTGCTATATTTAAGCCAGTCAAAGCAAAAGTTAAGACATTTCTATAGCAGAGCCTCTGCTCTGGTAACTCTGTTCTGGGGAGAACTCTGTAATCAGTTCAGTCAACAGGGTTAGAACCACTATAAATTGTGGTTGTAATTATTTTTCTTAGAAATGTAAACATTTGCTTTTTTGTTTCCTGTAGTACCTTGATTCTGCCATCATGGCTGCTGCTTGTATCAACAGTTGGGTCTGATGATCACTGTTGTAAGCTCGAGCATATGCGACATTGTCCAACACTTCCTCCCCAGACAAACCATACCTAACAAAAATAATGTTAGTAGAAATGTCTGAGTATGTCAATGGTGAGCTACAGGTTTTTTTGCCAGTACTCAGCTGATAAGGGAAGAGGTCAAAACAACGGTCCACCCTAGGGACCCAATTTTTTTTTGGGGGGGGGGGTATTAGCCGCCACCCACCACCTTTTTTCAAAAAAGCTGAATTTCAGGAGCAAATATCAAGGTTAATAAAATAGATATTGATAAAGTGCTTGCACCAACGCCTTCTTTGTGGAGAGAAGAGTCTATACTACAATAAAAAACCAATACCCCTAAATCAGGTTTTGAGAAATTGAGCTCTGAAAAAGTGGGGAGGGGCGGGGTAGGGGGGTATGTGCCACCACCCACCACCTCCCCCAACAAAATTGGGTTCCTTTAAAATACCATTGTTTTGACTTCTTCCCTAAAGGGAGTTAAGTTCAGTTGCCCTTAGTCCTACCATATTGCCCCCTTACTCTTAGGGTTAGTAATTGAGTAGTGTAACATAATTAATGTCAATTAATTTTAGACCATTATAAAAAGAGAAATTAAAGTATTGTAAGTAACTGTCAACTGTTGTTAAATGATGTTACTTGAATTTTGACTGCAAAAGTGTTCACGAGTATCTTTTCATTCACTACAATCCTTGAAATCCATGTTATTCCCTTAGCTTACTTCAAATTATTGTATGATTCTTTAAATCAGATTATCAGGTGCTGCAACTTTTTTGTTACTTCTCTACTGTTAAATAAAATTAGTACCCTCAACAGAAAATCTACCTCTCAACAACTTTTCAGTAAACTCCATATTGAAAACCCAAAAACTTAAGACTTGGAGCAATTGCCTAGCATGAGTTTGCATTGTATCAATCATTCTTGGGCTTTAATATTGTTATTTTCATAACTCATGAAAAGAATGTTGAACTGTTGTTGTTAATGTACACTACCGAGTCACCTGTTTGATACAGCAAGGAGCCTCTCAATATTGTTATTTTCATAGCTCATAAAAAGATTGTTTAACTGTTGTTGTTAATGTACACTACCCAGTCACCTGTTTGATACTGCAAGGAGCCTCTCAGGCCTAAAAGTACCCTCAGTGTCAATATACAGACACTTGCCCTCTGCGCCACCATGGTCAATTGGAAGCTAGAAATTAGGGAAAAGATAAAACATCTATTTAATTTTATCTAACCATAATTATAACTTAAGTAATGGTCCGTGTAAGAACGAGAGAACCTCCCATTGTTCTGCGCCATTTTGCTCTCCCCACACCAGAATGTTTAAATTTTCACACTGAGAACACATCAACCAGTATAAACACAGTTTTTAAGTAAAAAGCATTTTATTTCTATTTTAAAGCAATCTTTTTTTTGTGCTATAATATTTGAGCCAATGATAGAACTCTAAAACAAAAGGGAAGAAAACCTTTTTATTTTTAATGTTCTCCACATAGAATTTTTCTTAAAGTTAAAAACAGAAATGTTTCAATTAGAAAGGAACAAATGAGCAGACTGGAAAGAAATACATCAGCTTACTTATCAAGATATATTTGTCCATTTTTGAAGTTTAGTCAATCAGATCAACAGTTTAATAATACCCCGATTAGCACCTTTCTGCATTCCATTGCCATTCACCTCTTTCGTTCTTACACAGACTATTATTTAAAATGTAATTTAATAACAACGTTAATTTTAACCAGAGGTCGAACAGGTTACTCAGTGAAAAATTCCAGAGCCATTTGATCAAATTTCCAAAACATATAAAAACTTAAACTATAAACTCGGAGTTCTAAAATCAATGTAGATTTTCTTTCATGCACTTTATCTAGTAACTATCTATCTGCAAATCTGGCACCCTAACCATTGACTTATGTTGCTTTCGCATGTTCCTTTTTTTTGGGGATACTTACTGACTATCTAGGGCTACAGAAAAAGGTCCTCTTGGAACTGAAATATCAATAAATTGAAATTATAATATTTTGTTTTTGTGTTACTAGCTTTGTTCATTGTGTAACATTCATTAGGAATGGATATGACAGATGCTAAAATAAAATAAAAAACCTTATTTCAAAAAGTACCAGATGTAGTGTTAATAAATTTGGATTATTCAATTAGTTGGAATTACTTTTCAAATTTTCCCTCTGTTTCATGATCAGTTTTAAGCAGCCACTTTAATTTGAAAACAATTTTAACTTTTAAGGTTTACTACATTGGTTATTGCAATTTAAAATTTAAAATATTGTTGTTTGATTTTTAGCTTTTACCTGGCAAGTTACAGCTATGGTGTGGCATAATTGGGTTTTTCCAGTTCGGAATTCACCAAAGATCTCAGTTATTGATCCTGTTTCAATTCCACCTGAAATGCATCAATCAAAGAAGCTTAGTTACTAGAAACTTGGGAATTTGATCCTAACTTTATGTAGTTAATATGTATATTTATCACATACTTAGTTCGATATTTACATGGTGAAATATAGAGTATCAGCCACCCATTACAACCACATTTGGTGATATCAAAAACAGCCAATCATAACTTGAAGAGCCTAATGCAAAAACAGCATAAGTGATTTTGTATGAAATGCTAAATTCTCTCAACCGTTTCAGATATAAAAGGGATAATGTAGGGAGAATTGAAATTTTCATCACTTCATCAAAGTCACTTACATCGTTTTTGCACCCTTTCCTGCAGTTGAAACAACTTGTCAGTCTACTTCATTAATGATCGAGAGAATCTCACTTAGTATGTGATAACAAGAAAACTACATAGTCGCTTGGAGATATGAAGTTCATCTTCTCGCTGTGCTCACTCGTGAGATATTTTTCAACACGCAAAGACAAAATTTGTATCTCATGCGGTCATGTATTATCCTCTATACATCTGTAACATATGACCTGTAGTATACTTAATGCAACCTCATAACTGCAACACACTTTTTACTTCAACAAGTGCATGCATGCAACTTGAACAACCACAAAAGACAGATGTGAAAAACTTTTCATAACTTTAACAGGTTTCAAACCAAAGACTTCTGTGGTTATTAACTTGAAATTGAAATATTTTACATATTACTGATTTTGGTAATCTAAGTTTTAAACACTTTTATCTTAAAATAAAATGCAATGCCTAATTATATGTAATCAGGATTGTGCAATATATATGCACACTGTAACTTTGGAAACCATGTTAATTAAGCCTCGGTTCTTTCAAAAAAAGCAGTCATTAAAAAGAGTCTGAAGGTACTATAGAGCTTTGCTAATTGTACTGGCTGCTAGCTGTTCAGGACAATACAGTTCTAATCGAGAAAACGTGAAAACTAATTCACCTTGCAAGAGCTTGTCAAGTTCTTTTGAACCAGTGGTTACTGAAACAATCTCAGACCTCCTCTGGTGGAATTCTGTGGCAGTTGTGAACCCCATTGGTATAAGTTTGGTTGCTTCGTTAAGGATTTTATCAGCTTTTGCATCACTGATACCCTTGATTGCAAGTAAGGCTTTCTTGGGGCAGTAGGCAACAGACTCAACAGTATGAAAACCCGCGTCTTTCAGCTTGTTTACATCATTTGCACTTATTCCATGTTCCTATAATATACAAAAACACTTTAATCAACAAAATGGATAAAATGTGGAATACTATACATGTACGCTTGTAACAGTACCAAGACCATTTTCTTGGAGGACAGCTAGCTGAGGGCGGTCTCATGTGCAATGTTTTTTTGATCGATTCAACAACGACAACATTTTACTTCAACTTCATTATTTAAAACTTTAAATGCACTTTTAAAACTTGTATCTTTGAAAACCGATTCTAAATAGAAGAGATTCAATCAGGTATTACCTCTAGTTTGGTTATCATAAGCGGTCCAACGTTTTCTAAATCTTCATCTATGGATTCTTCCAGATGTTGCTGTTGTCTTTGTGCTTGCATCGCCATTTTCAAGAGGTGTGCTACCCTTTTCTGTGAAAGTTAAAACTTTAAAGCTGCAATGTATAGGTTTCTCTCCCTTCTCATGAGACCTCTTAAAGATTTTGAACGAAAAAGAAGTTAAAGGGAGAGGATTACACTTATGTTTCGTTCTTACGCTGGTAAATAATAATTTGAACAAGCGCGGGAACCGATTTTAAACGAGCGCCCATATTTGGTAATTTCCGTTTCTCCCGATCTCTAGCGATGTTATATCGACTGATATATCATTCGAACAACAAAGTGAGTGGTTACATGGCGTCGTGAATTACATGAGTGAGGAAGTATGGGACAAGTGGTATAAAACTGGGTGATGCAAGCAGTTTTTCGTGAATATTTACATTATGTTTTCACACAATTGGGAAGTGCACATCTTTCAAGGTTGACAAAGCTGTGAAAAACTGTGAACTGTGTTCTTTTTTTAATCATTTCCTAGATCAATGACTAACAAAGATGTAACGTTTTTGCCTCGCGATATAATTAATTTAAATAGACGGCATCTGCTGATCGACTCCAGACCAAAAGTTTCAACCGAGATATGATTAGATTTGGAGACTCTCATGGACCAACACCGTGGCAATCGTGTGCACTATGTAGCGATAAAAGAATATTTAGATCTCCAAAGGATTTTAGTCGCCATTTGCGCCAGTATCACTGTACGAAGGAAGGGGGTTCGTTCATTTGTCGATATGGAAGGAATGGCGTGTGCCCGTCGCTGCCAGTCGAGGGAGTAAGCGATAAGGATTATGAGGCACACGTTGAGAGGAACCATGCGAAACTAGAAGGAAGTAAGTTTAAAATTTGATAAACGTGAATTTTGAAACTGAGAGAGTACTTAGTAATTGAATCAAATCTGAATCAGTAGACTAGTTCCAGCAGTCAGCAACGTTGAAACTAGTGATTTGTGTGTAAACTTCCCCCCCCTCCCCCTCCCAACCTAATTTAGTTTGCTGTTGAGTAATAAAAATATAAAAATTGCATCTGACTTACAAGAAAATTTGTCTGTTACTAAAGATATGCAGGGGCTCAATAAGTTTTGAAGTAGGCGGCAGTCCATATATTAAAGTAGGTGGCTGTATCCCTAGAGGGGTCAGCAGGAAACTCGAGGAACTTAAGGAAATAATGTTTATTATTATAGAATTAAAGTAGGCAACAAATAAGGGAGTAGGTTGCAAAATTTGCCGGTTGCCGGCTTCTATTGAAACTCCTGCATATGCCCTCTGTGTTTCTGAGGATTCTGATGATGACAATAATAATTTGTTGATAATGTTGATAAACAGTGATGATGATAATGATAACAACTGTCAGTGGTAATGATAATGATTGCAAACTGTTGTAGTGTTATCTCCACAAGGTTAAGATAAACTTTGCTCTTTCATTTATTTAATTTAAAATGGCCTATATTCCCCAAAAATTGCTTATGAAGTTACATGCCAGTTGTACATCATACAATTGCTGAATATATGTATATGTGCAGGGGTTTCAATAGAAGCTGGCAACCGGCGAATTTCTCCGCCTAATTCTCAAATCACTGCCACCTACTTTCTATAACAATAAACATTTTTTTAAGTTCCTTGAGTTTCTTGCTGACCCCCCTAGGGGTATAGCCGCCTACTTTAATGTGGTCTGCTACCTACTTCAAAACTTATTGAAACCCCTGTATATGTCAAGGGTTTTTAGAAGGATGGGAGAAAGTACTTCACTAAGCTGTGGCATTGATTTGAACAAAGTGTTTTACAGGTTTTTGCTTCAGAAATAATTTGTTTCTTGCATGGTAGTAGCATTAGAATTATTAATTTTTTGTTTCTTTCATTAAAAACTTTAAGACACCTAGATATGAAAATGGTTCATTAAAAACATTCAAAACCCATAAAATCAAATAGTGTAAATGAAAAGCTCAAGAAGGAATAGTTGCAAAACAGCTGATCAAAAACAAAATTTCTAAGTATTTTTAAAATGCCTGCCTGTGTTTTCAGCCAAGCAAGAGATCATTCCTGCAAACCATGAAGATTCCCTTGTTCCTATGCAAAGGATTCCCCAGATATCCTTTTCAGAGAAGAAGTTTACAGTGTATGACTCCAAGCAGAATCTCCCAGCTGTCCTGAATGACCCAAGGTTTACCAGAAGATTGCATGATTTCTTCACCAAGACATGGGGAGAGGACTTTGTCCCATGTAATGTGCCACCACTAACACTGCTTTCAAGTGTTCCTAAAGTTTATTTTGCTGACTATCTGAAGAGGATAGAACTAGTAAGAAACTTTGCTTAACTTTATTCTTACTGTAAAGACTGCAATGAAAACAGATTCTTGGAACGTAAAGTATAATTAAGTTTCAGGGCTGTTAAAGCAAGTAGGGCAAGAAAGTGCAACTCATTAAACAAGCTACCAACAAAAAGGCCTGCTTTCGTTGGCTAAATTCTAGTTCTGGGTTATGAAAGGGAGGAAAGTGCCCTGCCTTGGCATAAACCCTTATTTGGTCCAACAGTGTAATTGTTAGACTGCAAGGCAGAGCTTTCTATTAGTCATTAATCAAGGTGCAAAGCGACAAGTGAACTATTAGACTTATAAAAAACAACAGCAAATGTTTGAATATTACTGTAGATCTGCCATTGCTTTTTTTTAACTTTCTCTCGTTACAATTTTTTGAAAGAGTGAGCTTTTGGCTACCAGGCTATAGCCTGTAACAAATTAAAATGAAATCTAAAGGTGATAAAGCTATAAAATGAGTAAGGCATTGTGCGAAATTGAATTAGAATGATAAATAGAGAAGAGGCAGCTACAAGCCAACGAAAATGTTTATGGGTTAAAAAGGTTGAATAATGCCTCTGTATTTAATGTCTAGAATAACTTTTTGTCAGCGTTTTTTGAAGCCACAGTACCAGTATGTCAGGATTCCAATGTTTTCCTGACATGATGATTTCCTTTATCAATACTACCTGTGTTGTTAAAGTGGATAGAATGATTGTTATACCAAATGTGATTTGCAGTATTGGAGTCTGATAGCCAAAAGCTCACTCTTTTACAAAATTTTAACCAAAGAACGTTTTTAAAGTGTTAGTACGTGTAACCCTGGTTTAATTGTTTTTTTTTGAGACTACAGTGGAATCCCAGTTTAATGATCTTCGGTTTAACGATATTCCCGGTATAACGATATGCCCGGTTTAACGATATGCCCGGTTTAACGATCAGGATTTTGTTCCTCGAGAGCAAAATCTTTCCTGGTATAACGATAAAATCAACATGACCGACCACAGGAATAACAAACTTTAATTAATAAACATCAATGCTTTTGTCAACAATCATTGTTCTTGCTTACACTCCAGCGGCTATGAATGCTGATTGATGTGTTTTAAACCGATTTACCTTTAGATCATTGTTTATCTGCCTTTTCTTCCTTGCCTTGTAACAGTTCCCTTAATTTTAACAGTAAAAATTTTCCCAGTATAACGATATTTTTAAAAATTTTCCCACAATATCGTTATACCAGGAATCTCGGTATAACGATATCCCGGTTTAACGATATAATTTTGATGCCCCCTTGGCATATTGTTAAACTGGGGATTTCACTGTAATAACTTTGTCAACTGTTCTAAAGGGCTCCAAAGTACATCATAAAATCAAGAAGGCCCTCAGTGAAGCAAAGGGCAGTGCTGATGAAGGAGCACAGCCAGGTGACACAGGGTTTACTGCTGCTGCCATTGCTGCTGCAAAGAGACAAAGTGGTGAGTAGTGTTATTGGACAGGTAGCCAAATTTCCACACTCAGTAAATTTATTTGCATTTGTAGTATAGTGATCTCTAGAGCTAAATTCTTTCTCCAGCTAGTTGGCCCATTAGGCAGCTGGCGCTTAACTCCAGTTTCTGTAGTTTTAAGTTGGCAAGAATCACAGACCTTCCCCTGGAAAAACCGCTCAATAAATTTTCACTGATACCCAATATATTTACTGCTGAATTGACTGGAACAAGTCAGGTAAAGTCAGTCTTGGTCAAGAACACAACACAGTGGTCAGACTAAGGCTTGAGAAATCTTATGAGTCAAACACACTAATCACATGGCAACTTGATTTATTTACTGTAGTGAAATAATTTTTATACATCTCTGGTACATGATTCACTTCATTGTCTCAACATTATACTTTGTGGTGCACTTGTTTTAAATAAGTGCCTCACCTCACAGTGTTCGAATTTAAGGGTTTTCAGTTAGTTGCCCAAAGGGCAAGTAGATTTGAATTTTCAGTTGCCCATGTGAATTTTGACTTGCCCACCGTATTAATTGTTTTCCGTAGTTAAGGTGCAATTCATGATATATACACGAATTTTCCATTCAATTTTGATCCGAGTGTTCATGGGCATGGCGTATATAATATAGTAAATAACTAATAGTAATTGCGAGCATGAGTGATCATAGCAAGTTTTATTTACACTCAAAACTGGACTATTTGAGGTGGCAGGGATGTCTATTTGCATCTTAAATGGTAAAATTGTGACGAATTGTTTTAAAGTAGGAGTTTAAGATTCTCAGTTATTCACTTAAGTGTAAAAATTCTAGTTGCCCTGCCGGGCAACCTGTGTTAGAAAATGTTGAAATTTTGTTTGCCCGTTTGAAAATCTGCTTGTCGCGGGCAAATGGGCAAGCGTTAAATTCGAACACTGCCTCATGTAATTGTTGCACCATCATCTTAGAGAAATTAATATGGCAAAAGTCTTTATGGTATACAGGTTTAAACTTATATTTTGAATGTTTGCTGTTCAAAAGTTACATTTTCACCAGTTTGTGTTTGCTTTTCAGTTCCAGACAAGGTACTAAGTGATATTCATCAAATACCAAAGGTATGCAAGCACTTTGTAAAGCATAAAAAAACTCGCCTCGTGATGAACAAATCAGGCAATTAACAGTCTATGTTTTTGAAAAGGCATTCCAAAAAGTGAAACCTACTTCCAGGCCGTTTAAAGTGCATATGAAGTAAAAAATTACATTTTTTCAGTGGATAGACCTGGCTAAATGAGAAATAGCAGTGAAAATTTTTTTCCAAAACCTTTCCTAGTTCTTGAGATATTAAAATTTAAAATGTTCTTCTGATGAAGTCATGAGTGGTTTCGACAAATTTGCATTTTTAAAAAAATCTGCTGCGAATTCGTAACATTTGGATGTATTTTAGCCAAAGTTGGGCTGTTGTTATACCTGAATCACCACTCCAAATTTGGCTCAATTCATCCAAAGGTTATGGATTGGCGGCAGATTTTTAAAAAGTGCAAATTTATCGAAACCACTCTTGATGTCATCAGTTGAAAATATTATTTTTTAAAATTAAAAATTAATTTAAAAATGTTAATATCTCAAGAACCAGGAAAGATTTTGGCAAAAATTTTTTACTGCTATTTCATATTTAGCAAGGCTTATCCACTGAAGAAATAAAGTTTTCCGCTTCATATGCACTTTAAAAACTACTGGTCCACAATCAAATTATCTCAAAGTTCTTACTAAAACTATTAAGTTAATATAATTGAGGTGTAATGCATTGTTATTAATTTTTATTTTGAATAAGACTATCAGTGTAAGTATTTTGAGAAACACCTATTTTACCTTTCAAAAAGAATAAAATAATAGTTAATTCATTCTGTTTCTGTAGGTATTCATGCAGGCAGATTTCTCTCTAGAGGACCAACACACTTTCAATTCTGTCCTTCCGTGGGCTCTCATCAGTGAGCCCAAAAAAGCAGTTAAAGACAGGGCAGGCCTTCTTAACATGCCAAGGAATTCAGCAAAACTTTTGCAAGAAAAGGTTTGTTTGTAACTGATCATGATTGCATTATGGAAGTCTAAACTAGTTGGTGTATTTTGTTGCTTCAGTTTAAATGCTTCAGACTAGATTTATAGTTTTTACTTAACCCCAGCAAGTTTAGCAGCATGTTACTTCTCCTTACAAGTATTTATAACTTGTGAGCACAGAAAAAGACAGCTGGCAATGAGAAAACGAGAATTTGTCAAGTGAAGCAGAAAGCTAAAGATAAAACCTTGTTCCTTCTTCCTTCCTTCCTTCCTTCCTTTCTCCCTCCCTCCCTCCCACCCTTCTCTTCCAACCCTCCCACCCTTCCTTTCTTTTTGTTCCTTCCTCTCTCCCTCACTCCTTTCCTTCATTCCTTCCACCCTGTGTTCATGTTTTCATTCTTTTTGTCCTTATTCCCTTAGAACCTTCTTTTCTCTTGCACTTTCACCGTTGTATCAGATTTTTCATTTGCTTCTTGTCATTGGTCACCAGTTAACCCACTACTTGGACATCACTGAAGTAAACCTCGCCCACCAAATTTCACTCAGATCAGAAGATTTTTTTAGTGCAATGGCATCTCAAGATCAGCTTCAAGACCATGTTGGGGAAACATGTGCTGAGATAAGGCATTTGAGGTGGGTTTTTTTAATGATAATTGAGGGTGTACCAGCCTGACTTTATGCTGGTTTCTTAGATGCACCAAATTACCTAATAATAGTCAACAGTTTGCTTACCACTTTACAAGATACAGTACTGTACATCATTTTCAGATTCCAAGTTATTTAACAGATGTAAATTACATTACTCTGATCTTCTTTTTGATACACTCTTATTAAATTTACTTGCTCTAGTGTGTCTGTTTTCTGATGCAGTTAGTCTAGACTGTAGTATGACTTGTCTTGTCTTGTTTGCCTAGTTCTTTTGCACAATTTTTTCTTTCAAAACTTTAAATTGAAAGTTGACATGTTTCTCCTGCCTTTGCCAGCTAAACTGTGAAACTATTAATTAATTTTTTTGCCATGTTTCCATTTGATTTTGGTATCCTTTGTTCAATCTACTGTGGCCATTTCATTTTGGTATCCATTGCTTATACTAGTGTCACTGATTCATTTTCGTATCTGTTGTTCATTCTAATGTCACCAATTCATTTTGGTATCCATTGCTTATACTAGTGTCACCAATTCGTTTTGGTATCCATTGCTTATACTAGTGTCACCAATTCATTTTGGTATCCATTGTTCATTCTAGTGTCACTGTCCTGTTTTGGGATCTGTTGTTTTATACATCTTAATTCTACTTCACCTTTTTTCTATTGTTTTTCTTCGTTGCCTGCATATTTTGTTGTTTTCTCTCAATATTATCACAGAATGAAGGTCAAAAAAGCAGAAGATGTTCTGTGCAAGAAACACCTGGAGATTCTTAGACTGACATCACTAAGATCAAAATACTTGACAGTTTTCAATAAGGTGAGCTTTTTAGTTTGTAAACAGTATCACTGTTTTTGTTAAACTTTGATGTTGGCAAAAAACATATTGAACTAATCAACCTCTTTTAAGATTATGGTGGGTGCTTATAGATATGTATTTAGCTGATTATTTTGCTGGCAAAGTTTTACTCAGAGCTTTTTTTTGTTGTTAGGTGTTTGAATCTTAGACAACCACCCAATGCTCAAGTATTGGTCCCATAACTTTAATTTTGATTGTTGTATTGAACATTTTTTTACAAAAAAAATGAACATCCCAAGCCTGTATCTATTCTTAAATGGGTAAATGTAATGCAAGAATGATGAGTTGCACTGGGTTATGATAGCCTTGATTCCATTTTGCATAGTCTGACTTGCATTAATTCTGAATAAGTAATAAAGTTAATTTTCTTTTGTAAACCTTCTCACTGTTTTTCTTAGACTTTGGCACTGGCAAAAATGCGAACTAAACAACACTTTGAAAATTTGTTAGTTAGGATTGGATCATTGATGTTAAAGTGTGGTTTGTTTTCTTGCATCAAAAACAGGGCTTGTGAAGTGTCTGGAATCTGAAAAAAGCAGAAAATCCTCAATGAACATTTGGAAGTTCTGGGAAAGTTAGCAAGAAAAGAAGCTTCAGCTTAAATACTTTGCGTTTGTAATGTAACAAAAAAAATTATACATTTAATAGAAGTTTCTAACCTGGTTAAACAACCATGATCTTGTTTGCCTTTTCAGTTAAAACTCATGGCAGCTGTCCACCAAACCCAGCCAACAATCCAGCTATTGTTATCCACTTCAGATTTTGTTGCAGCACTTGATCTCATTGCAACAACTCAAGAAGTACTGCAGCAAGAACTCGCTGGGGTCCAGAGTTTCAGGTACTGTAAGCAAGAGTAAGGGTGAAGTGTTGGTCCTAGATGGTCGATTTATACATGAAAATCTTTTCTTAAGTCAGTTTTGACGATGGGTAGTTCACCTTACGGAAGTGAGCAGGTGTATGCAGGGAAAGATACTGATTTAAAGAACTGCGAGGAGATTAATTAACAAACAATAACTCCAAGTAAAAATGACTGTTAGTTTATAGTTTGGTGCAAGAATGATGAGTTGCACTGGGTTATGACACCTAATAGTGATTCCAGATGGCATGTTCTGACTTGCAGCTAAAACATACAGTAACCCTCATCATGTTGATAAAAGTTACCACCAAGGTACTGTATCATAAGCCTTTTCCAGCTGACAATTTCAGCAAATAAAGTATGAACAAAAGGCCGAGTACCAGTTATCTGTACAAAGATTAACATACTCGGCCTTTCATTCATACTTTATGTACTCTATCATGATTACAGATTTAGATGATAGCCCATACCAGGGTACCAGTATGTGCCTGTCGACTTTGTTCAAGGCACCAGGTTACTTCAGAAGTGATTTCTTAAACAACATTGAAAAACATGTATCTTAACCGTCTTTTGTTGTATTCATAATGTTAATTCAACTTTAACTTATTCGGTGTTTTTTAAATAACAAAGTATGTAAAGTATACACGTTGTTGAGTAAAAATGAAGTTGTTACTGGAAAATCTCAGACTATCGTCTTGAATGGTCTGTTGACCAGTTGATAGGGAGGCTAAATAACTACCAAGATTCAGAAAATGAAACAGTTTTATTAATCATTATTTAATTGTAATTTTTAATTTCTTCTGCAGGCATCTTGGCTCTCAGCTGGCGGAAATGGAAAGAGTAATTGAGAGAATGATGGAGGCTGACTTCAAAGAGTTCATCTCAACTAATATACTCAAGCCAGTTGATGAATTGTTTGATAATGGACACCTTGTTGATGAGGTTGGTGTGTTTTTTAAATGATGCTTAGGACTTTCTTTCAACACTTGGAGATCAAGAAGGGGAGGTCGGGGGATTTTGCATTAGCATGATTTCTTGCCCACTAGTTTATAATCCCAGGCAAAAATTACTGCAAGACCCCTACAGAGTTGATTCATCACCTAGAACAATTTGATGGCTTAATAACAGTTAAACAAGAGTAAAGTTGTTATGCTTGTAGGATCTGACTGGAGAAACAATAAAAAAACAGTATTATTACACATTTGTGTTAAAGCCAGTAAAACAGCACTGAGGCCTTACAGATCTGAAGGAGCCAAGCCTGTACTGGAACCTACAAGTAGTAGGATCTGGGGTGTTATCAAGCCGTGGATAGCTGTTTCAGCCTCAGTTGGCCTCATTAGCAAGCCATAGCTAACAGCTGTCCAAAGCTTGTAAAACTTAGGTTCATACTCTAGTTATTTTTAGAGTCATGTTAAGACTTGGCTCTTTTTGACCCATGAGGACTCAGTGTCATTTCATTGGCTGCCCCCATATCATTAGCATGTATGCAGAACGCTCACTGCTGGTTTACCAACAGAGTTCCATTCTGCACAATTTGCAAAGAAGAAGGGGAAATGTTAGATGCTTAGCAGATTGTTTCACAGGGAATCTTAAAAGTCTTCTTTTTTTACACAGATCTTTTTTTTGTTCACAGTGAGTTCAGAAGTTTTTGTGTTGCTAAGAATTTGATCGCAGAGAACTATCCAATTACCTGAATCTTGGTCCCATAAACACAAATTTTTCCCAGTGTTGAACAAATTATAAAAAAAAGGTAATTGTGATGCAAGAATGATGAGTTGCACTGGGTTATGATAGCCTTGATTCCAATTTTGCATAATCTGACTTGCATTAATTCTCAACAAATAAGTAGTTTAAACAGAATTCATTCATTTTACAAATAAGTAATTTTAACAGAATTCAGTTATTTACTGAGTTTTAGCTTTATTGTAATGTTTTTGCGAAGATGTTTTGTTCGTTCGTAGCATGGAGTTAACCTGGTGGCCTCTTTTTGAGCTTAATGACTCCGAAATGTTTTCATATTGGACCAAGAGGCCAATACGCTTGTTGTCTAATAATTGACCCTAAGGAAAACGATTAAAACCTGTACAGAAATTTACCTAATATTCTTAGCGAATAAGAATCTAAAGTTGCCCGTTACAAGGCATAGAGAGAATCTGTAAACTTTAAGTTTGACATGCAAAATGTTTGTACAAGGAAGACTTTCACAGACTGTTGCAGGCCTTCTCTGATCCGCTTTTAGCGATGTTAGGTCTGCAAGGCAATGTGGTTAAATAATGTTATACAACTGTGTTCTTTTTCGGTATTGCCAACTCTGCCAAAGTATTGTATCTGTAACACTTGAATTTTTTTCCTTCAGCCAGGGAGCTAACTTGAATCTTTTCATTTAGCCGACCACATGACAAAACAAAGAGAAATCTAGTCAGAGTGATTTCGTAGCTGATTAGTTAACAGGGAGTTCATATTGAAATTGTTCGGAAATTTTGCCTTGGGCCTTTGCTATAATCTTTCAAAAATTGTCATGTTTAATCTCGTATTTTCTCAGTGTTTGATTACAAGTTAATTTAAGCAAAAGTCTCAAGGTTTCTGAAAACGCCAGGGCTTAAAAAGGTGGTAAGCTGTGTACAGTGCTATCATGTTTTGGTGTAGCTGAAACTCTGACAGTCACAAGTGATTTTGCCTTTTTCTTTAGTAGCTATGACGTCTTTGGCCGTATTTTCTAAGTACTGTTTCTGAATCAAGCTTTGCTCTTTACATTCACTTTAATTTTTGGTGTTTAGGATCGACTGGTATGTGTTCTGTTTGGCTTGCTACGGAAGCACAAGTTCCACTTCATACATTTGTATCGAGATGAGGCTTACACAACTATCAAGAGCACAATAAGAACGGTAGGAAGACTCCATAAATAATGTAAAGTTTTAAATTGTAAGACGTTAAGAGATCTTATCAAATTGGTTTTTAAAACCGTTTATAGACTTACTCAACATATTTGCTTCCTTCTCTTTGTTGCTTTGACACACATTCTGTGTGTTCCCTGTAAACTTAACGACTGTTACAGAATTAAGAAAAATCTTGAGTTTTCCTGAGGGACTGTACAACTGTGATGTGCCTCTGTGCTCATACTCCTACACCGCCTTGCTATTTTCTTCAATAAACAGACTGAAACTTTCTCAAAAAAACAAATTTAAACAGGGTTTTCCTTTAATATAACACAGCAGTCAAATTCTGACTTCAATATCAGCAGGAATGAATTCTAGGGAAGAGAAATCAAAGCAAAAGTTTTGAAGACATTCTATGGCAAAGCCTCCGCTCTGGTACCTATGCTCTGGGAAGGCCTCTGATCTTTCTCTGTTTTTATGAGCAACATGAATGTAGTTTGCATTTTTTAATTTTTGGGATTACAAGGCTTTAAAACGGTTGAAGAAATTGCTACACGAACCCAGTAACAGCAACTTGGATATTACTTTCTTTATATGTATAGAACAACTAATGAGAATTTCTTTTTCAACTTTTCCAGGCGGTGTATGGAGTTGTGTCTGAAAACTTAGAACAAGAAGAGGAAAGGTATTGCAAGTATTGACTAAAAAGAAAATATTTGGTAGTTATTTAGCTCAATGATTCTTTTTCTTTTAGTAGAAATGTGGATCATTTCCACATCACAATAACAATTTTAATCTGTCAGTAACCTGACAGTATTCCCAGGATATCTTTGATCATTACCAGGGTCTCTCTGATCATTACCAGGGTCTCTTTGATCATTACCACGGTCTCTTTGATCAGTACCAGGGTCTCTCTGATCATTACCAGGGTCTCTTTGATCAGTACCAGGATCTCTTTGATCATTACCAGGGTCTCTTTGATCATTACCAGGGTCTCTTTGATTATTACCAGGGTCTCTCTGATCATTACCAGGACCTCTCTGATCATCACCAGGATCTCTCTGATCATTACCAGGGTCTCGTTGATCATTACTAGGGTCTCTCTGATCATTA
>JAOBAT010095969.1:10662-23880 GCA_026413305.1 Hydrozoanthus tunicans | reverse complement strand
TGATCATTACAGGACCTCTCTGATCATTACCAGGATCTCTCTGATCATTACCAGGATCTCTCTGATCATTACCAGGACCTCTCTGATCATATCCAAGGTCTCTCTGATCATTACCAGGACCTCTCTGATCATTACCAGGATCTCTCTGATCATTACTAGGAGCTTTCTGGTCTTTACCAGGATTTCTCTGCCTTTGTCATTTTGTAGTGATCTTAGTACACAGTTCGTTTGTCCTGTGTAAGTCCTGTGCTAGCATTCAGTGATTTTGAAGTATGGGTTTGTTTTGTTGTCAGCCAAAGTCTGGCAGAAGCTATGAGAGGGCTAGACTTTGAGCAGTGGATAATCATGCTGGCCAAAGTATTTGAAGCGGCTTCTGATGTGCTGAGGAGAATGAAGGTACGTAATGTGACAAAGCTTGAAGCAGCGAGACTTCATTAAACGAAAAAACATTTTAAAGATGAACCAAATCTTTGCAAGAGTGATGGTTTGCACTGGGTTATGAAGATCATGATTCCTGTAAGCATTTTTCTGACTTGCAAGTGTTTCCATCGTATGGTACAGACAAACTGACATAAAACGTTTGTCAGGTAATTGAGACGGCTTTTTTTGTTTTTCATTTTGCCATTACCTCACTAACATGTAAGTGGGACTGACTGAACTAGTGTTACTCCAACGAGGACTAAGGTACTCTATTTGCTTAGCGCCATGAAAATAGTAGATAACACTGGCTAGTTGTATCATGCAAGGTAGAGAAAAGACTTAGGTTTTAAGCTACATAACATGGTGTCTTTATTTTCCATCTTGAAAGATTGCTGCTATTTTTCACTGCCTTTCAGGTACTGCACAAGAGCATCGTGGCAGTGCTAGCAATTGCTGCAGGCCACGGTAGACCACGAATGGTCTGTGACCTAGATAATGCTGCTTTGAAGGAAATTGATGAAGATACAGAGGACCTTCAAACTGCTTGGTAATAGCTGTTGTCGGTTTCAGTTTAGCCTTTTGTCATTGATTGTAAAAGTCCCAGGCTTCAATAAGTATAAGAGTTAAAGTCTTTTTAAAATGTTGCAGAAATAAATTACGTATCACTGTCCATTTGCACTCATGAAAAGTCACTTAATGTGACTATGTGTGTTCTTGACCTGAATTAGTTTCCTGCACAAACAGCTCTCCAACAACCGCGAAGGGTTGGCAGTCAGCTGCCACTTTTGAATTTTTTGTATGGTTGCTTGCATAGGAGTTGTACAAATTAAAAAACACATCAAAATACACCACTGTCTAGTTAGCCCTATCAGTAAGGCGTCAGTCTGCCATGCAGGAGGTCTGGGTTCGATTCCCCCTGCTGGACCTTTAACTCAGGGTCTTAAAGTAGAAGAGGAGAAGCTGCTGCCTTTGCTCTAACATCGGCAATGGTAAGGCCTTCGCATCTTCTACGATAGAGACATTGTAGGCTGCTGATGGCAGGCTTCGAAGAGTTGGAAAATTGGGGGAACTCCAGTAAATTACTCATTAATATTTTTTTCTAGCTTGAACATTTTGCAGAGCAAAAAGTTCAAGTACTTATTTTATTAAAAGCAAAGTGGCCAGAGCGAATGTTTGGCAGTGGAAGATAGTAGCATGTACCATATTTTAGTGAAGCTGTTGTCACGGGTTCACACTTTTAGAGAAAAAAAAAACCGTGACAACAGCTTCATTGCAATGATAAGCATAAATTACTGTAAAACAATAAGCATAAACTGCCACTACAACAGGACAAGTGCCATGACACCAGATAACTTGATAAACAAAGTTTTTCTCTTCGGCGACTTAAACCAGCTGCAGGAGTGATGAGTTGCACTGGGTTATGAAGACCATGATTCCTTGATTGCATTCTCTGACTTGCAATTTTGTTGAGGAAAAGAATTATGAGAAAGTTTTGCATAAACCTTCCACTACCGGCGCCGTGGTGGCCGAGTAAATATCCCGCGGATAGTTTTTTCTCCCTTTGACATCTGTGCCCTGCAATTTTAAATGTCAATTTTTGCAAAAAGTAGCGACAATGTAGAAGTTTCTATTTTGGTGTTGTAAAGAATGAAGGAAAGTACTGCTCAAGTTTGAGTGATCAAAAAAAGTTCTTAGTCACTGACTGGAATGAAACCTGCAACCATCTGATTACAAGTCACATGCTCTACCCACTGAGCTACAGAAAATTGCAGGGGGAACCCAGTCAAAGAATAAGTTCTGGCTTATTCCCCACTGGACACATGTCTTGCCGATCATTTGATACTAGTAGTAATCATTTGATAATAGCAATTTTTGATTCACAAGTTGAAAGCTCAGAAACTATATATCCAAGATTCAGACAACCATTTGATATATTATAGTATATTATGGCTATTCGGGACATCAAGCTAGCAGATCTGAAGGCGTGTGTCGGCTCCTCATGCGAGTCTCTGTAGCTCAGTGTGTAGAGCAATTGACCGGTAATCAGGGGGTTGCAGGTTCGATTCCCGTCAGTGACTCGGAGTTTTTTTCTGATTAGTAAAACTTGAAGAACACTTTTCTTCTTTCAAGATTGTGACAGTTACCCTTAATTCTGATTTATTAAATATCTTGGTTAACCTTTTGCATTACCAGCAGCGACATGGACATTCTCATCACTCCCTCCGAGTTTACCAAGTTGTCTCAAGAGAGCAGAGAGTTGCTCTGTTCGGCTTGTGAGATGGCGCAAGTGCGATGTGCAAAACTCATCAACATCAGATCAAAGGTAAGGAGGAATTACCCTAACATTGTAAGAGTTTTTTCTTGTCCTTGTAGCACTAATGACTTTCCTAATTTTTTTTTCGTTTGTTCATAGATCTAGGAAACAGCAAATAAACTCATTGACTTTTCAAGAGCAAATCGTATGCCTGTAACATAATTACCCTTCTGTTCCATTGATTCATCCATTGGAAAAATAGCCAGGGTCAAGGAATTGTGTTAGTGTTGTTTCAGACGACACAATCTGTAGGTTATGTAGCTTCGTAAAAAAAGTGTTGATGTTTCTTTAAATCCCACTTAATGGGACAAAATCTATAAATCCAAAGTTGTTGTGTGTGAAAACCAAAGCCAAATTCAAAGGGTACTGGAGCTCCCTGGTCTTGCTTATAGTTTGAAAAAAGGCTCAAATTAGTGTCTGGTTAGTAAAGTCGGTAACACTCTTTTCTAAAACTAAAAAAGCCTGATGTCACACAGAAAACAGCATTTGACCTTACTGAAAAAGATGGTGGCTCTAAATTTAACCACAATTCCATGCGGACCTAACACCGTCAAACAAGGCTCAGAGAAGACCACGATCGGTGAAACTCTTCCTTATACTTAACACTTTGAACATCAAAATTTGAAGTTTGCAGATTCCCTTTGTGCGTTTTTATAAACAAGTTAAGGTGTTTAATGCGCTAAGAACTGTAGCTAAATGAAGAGACCCTGGTTGTTCGGTGAAACTCTTTCTTATACTTAACACTTTGAACATCAAATTTGAAGTTTGCAGATTCCCTTTGTGCGTTTTTATAAACAAGTTAAGGTGTTTAATGCGCTAAGAACTGTAGCTAAATGAAGAGACCCTGGTTGTTCGGTGAAACTCTTTCTTATACTTAACACTTTGAACATCAAATTTGAAGTTTGCAGATTCCCTTTGTGCGTTTTTATAAACAAGTTAAGGTGTTTCATGCGCTAAGAACTGTAGCTAAATGAAGAGACCCTGGTTGTTCGGTGAAACTCTTTCTTATACTTAACACTTTGAACATCAAATTTGAAGTTTGCAGATTCCCTTTGTGCGTTTTTATAAACAAGTTAAGGTGTTTCATGCGCTAAGAACTGTAGCTAAATGAAGAGACCCGGGTTGTTCAAGGGGCGACTGACACTAAACCAGGGTTGTGTTCTTAAACTACGTTCTTATTTCCAAACTTGAGCTGTAGTTTTTTGGATTGACAAGTTTTTTCATGAAAAGGTTAAACAATTTTTTATAAGCAGGGTTCGTCCGGGTCCTTAAATACCTTAAAAGTCCTTAATTTTCACTTTCCAAAATTTGAGGCCTCAAGAGTCTTTAAATTTTACAAAAAACAGTCATGGTCCTTACAAAGTCCTTAAATTTTTGCTTTTTCACTGAAGTTGTCATTTTTTGTGATGCTTCGAGAAGCACGAATCATACAGTTTGTCGAGTTTGAATGAAGACTACACTGTTATGTTGTCATACAAAATGCACAGTAATAGTTCTGCTTACGTAATGCCAAATCAAACCTTTGCAGTTCTATAGACTTTAGTGTCAGGTCCGTGAATAACAACATTTAAAACGTACCTATAGCTATACAACTGTGGCAAGGAAAACAATATGGTAAAAAGTCATGTTTTAGGTCAGTTCTTGTGGTTGACGTCCCATGGCTTAGGTCCTCAAAAACCAATAATCTTACCTTAAAAAGTCCTGAAAGTATCCTTAATATTTGCTTTGAGAAAAGCGGACGAACCCTGTGTAAGAACACAAAACCTCTCCTTAGAGAAGAAATTACTCCATGAATTACAATATACTGGAGGTTAAAGGGATATTCCAGCTTCCAAGGAGAGAGAAATGGCTAACAAAGGCATAAGTTAAATTGACTGCTTTTAAAAGAAAGTTGTCTTTTTAGATAATTTTAGTTATGTTTACTCCTGGTAGGCTGGCTTCCTGGATAGTTTAACGTCAACTGAGTTCGTTAACCTTACGCGTATGGTAGAAGACTTCGTGATCGACTGTGAAGGCATCTGTGGTCGGCAAAGCCACAGCTTACGAGCCACCTTGCTGTCGCAGGCCAAGAAGTTCATCGAAAGATTTCATGAGGAACGAATGAATAAACTGGGGTTGGTATACAGAAAGTTTACAATTTTACTGAAGCACTTTCTCGTAAATAATTTGTTGCTCAAAATTGACTTTTAAGTCTACAACATCTTATTAACAAGTCTGTACGTGTTTATAGAAGTTGCATTAATGTTGTTGTGATAAAAGTTGTGGTTATAGCTAAGCAAAGGGGTCTTTTAACTATAGTTGATGTCATAAAAAATAGTTGCTGAGCATGTGTACTAGTAACGGCCAAAATAGTGTTTATGGAATTTTTCACTCTCTAAATCCTTTTTTGAAAAAAAAAACTCTTCCTGTTCGTTTTTCAGTTTTTAAAAATTGTTATTTAGGCTGTTTCTGCATTAACCCTGTACATAATCGTACCTCTCTGTACAGGTTAATTCTGGACAATGAACGGTGGAAACAGGCAGACGTACCAGCAGAGTTCCAAGCATTGGTAGATTCTTTAGTTTATGGTAAGTAAAATGTTTCAAGTTGAAGTGGATGCCGAAGACTTGTGTCAAATCAACCAATAGGCGAGTTTTTGTTCACGTTTTTTGCCTCATTAGCATAAGCACTCTTCTTTCCAATTCAGCTATAGAAACAAAGCTTCTGAATATTGAAATGTTTCTGCAAAACAAACTTTCTCTGAAAATATGAAATTGTTTTGCTGGGTAATCTTTCCATGATGTGGTTCTAAAAAATGGAAATTTTACAAGAACTGTTTGACTCATTTTGATCGTTCTTGCCTTCAGCCGTTTTACATTTTTTGAGTAGAGGTTTCTTCTTTGAAACTAGTCACACTTACAGAACCTAAAGTTCGGTCAATCTTTAATTTTGATAAACATTCCCAAGTTTTTAATGTCAGTTGTTGTTTATCTCTGTTCTTTCTCCGACTTAAGTTGTGTGCTAATGGAGCAGAATGTAAACTGTGACAGCAGCAGAAACTCGCCTGTGAATAATAATTCAAAATCATCGCCAAAAGCCAACGTTAAAGTCACATGGTGAAAATGTTTTATTTGTCAGTGCGAGCTGAATCAATTACTAAGTCATGATACCTACTCGTGGACGTATTTTAACGTTATTGAAAAACTAGTCCCTAGATGAACTCAATAAAACTGTACGTTTACTGATTGATCTGCGTCCCGACCAACGGTCTCACTGTAAGTCTTTTATTAACAATCTTTTATTAAAAACAAAAAGACTAGACACTCAAGTCAAGGTTACATTAGATATATACATAATTTAACTATTATATAAGTATTGACAGCACTTGCTGTAATACAATAACAGTCGAGAATAATCTGAATGAAAGCTAAAAGAAAGGAATTTTAGTAAAGTGTTAGGACAGGGCAGATACAGCTACAGAAACAAAGCTTCTGAATATTGAAGTTGTTTGTGGTAGAGGTTTAAAATCGCAAAAAAAAAGGTAGATCAAGACTTGGGTGTCGTTCAAAATTATGGAAGAGATTGCAAACCAACATTTCATTATGTTTTAAAATATAGAGTCCAGGTATGGCGTTTTGCAACAATTCCTAAAAAGGTACAGAGAGGATCACACTAATGAAAGATGGCGGCTCAGTGTACTTTTCTATCACAGTGCAGAACAGAAAATGTGTGCCAACACAATTATGTGCCAGATTTTCTTTAAGTTTTTTTCGTGAGCAATTTTTTCAGGGGTTATACTAAAGGCTAAGATTTATTGGTTGATATCTTTATCGCTTCGGCATTTTAAGTTTTCACGTTAGTAATTTAGAGTCGCCGATCAAGATATTTTGTTAGTGACGTTCAACTGCACAATTCGCTTTTATTTATAGTAAAACCCGTGTCGTTGTTATGAACGAAGTCAGCTGTGAACGAAAAATCTAATATAATCTTGGTTATTGTTCGCAGGCATTAGACCCATTGGCAGGGAATCTAAGTTTTCGATTGGTAAGTTTTATTGTAGCTGTTAACGTTTGCAGAGCTCTGCCTAACTTGCTTAAACTTATAGTTCAAGAATTTTTCTTACAAAGTGATTGCCTTAAATTAGCGTTGTATATATTCTTATAATGAACCAGGCAACATCGCTAGGCGAGCAAGCACTTGCTGTTACTTAATTTCTGCATCGGGACAGTTTTTTTGAAAACTTTGTCTATTTCACATTTTAATCGTTTTGTCACAGTTTTGATGTAAATTTATTTAAGAGCGTTTGTTTCTTGGCTCTTTAAACAGCTCCTGTCAACCAAGAGCAGAAGCCTACCGGCCATCTTGTAGTCAGTGGTCAGAACTATACAGTCGTCGGGTATGTTGTGGCAGCTGTTAGTGTACAGTAATTGAATCAATTGAACAAGAATTTGCAATAGATACAGTAAAAGCTGCGAACGAAACCATAGAATACAAAGTTTTAAGTTAGAGATAACATAATTATTATGCAGATGTATTGCATATTATTTTGTAGGTATCCACCTACATTCACACGTTCGTACATTTTTACCTACCTACCTGCCCAATTACTTACCTGGAATCTATAACTTACCTATTTACCTACCTACCTATCTACCTGTAACCTATAATTTTTCTACCAAAGTACCTGCCTATACTACCTACCTACCTATCTACATTCCAACCTACCTACCTCCCTACCTACCTGAAACATATAACCTACATACCTACCTACCTACCTACTTATCTACTTACATATCTGTTTATCTATTTATCTTTTAAAACTAAGAGGCTTGGCGACCGTGCCTTCTCTCATGCGGCAGCAAGTGTGTGGAACAGTTTACGCAGGAAACTGGGACTCAGAAACAATAAAACTCTTTTGCATTTAAGCTTAGAGCAGACTATTTTAAACAAGCTTTCGATTTATAGTTTTATATTTTATTTAATGACGCTGTTCATATTTTATCGCAAATTGTAAATAGGATTATATTAGTTTAAATTTACACATTGCTCTCTTAAATTTAAATGTAATAATATTTTGGATTTCAATTGTAAAGTGCATTTGATCATATATTTGCATGCTAAATTGGCTAAAAAAATAATAAATATTATTATTATTATTATTATTACTATTATTATCTTTGTCATGCATACGTACGTTTTCATTCACCTACTTCGTATATGCCTAACAGGAAATGTTTTGTTCTATTCTCTTTTGTTTGATGCTTTTGAGACTAATACTTTAGCAGATTAATAAAGATTAACTATGAAGACAACTTTTCCAGATTACACTACCTTACCTGTTTTTGTATATTTTTCTTCAGGACGGTCCTGCTTCTGTTGAAAATGGTTGTTGAGTACTGTCAGTGTGTCGATGATACTCCAATGCTTGTAACTGATATTATGAACAAACTGTTTGAAATACTCAAGGTAACAAACTAACTACCTTTAGAAATTTGTAAAACACTTGAAGATTGTCAGATTCATGTATATATACTTGCAAAGTGTTTCACTCGTAAAAAATGTGCTTGCTTTTCACCTCTTTAATTCTGAAAGCTTTTGGTTGTTTCACGTGGTCTGGAAATTCTAACTACTGGTTATAATGTATTTCTTGTTGTGTCTGGTAGAGGCTCGGAATCATGTAAAGCTAGATACATCGAACTTCCAAAATGCTTTCTCTTAAGAAAAGATTAGGTCTTAGAAGAAACGTTAAGTCTTCGCTTGAAATTTGGCCCTGAAGTTGTTAATTCAAGCGCCTTTTATTGTGCGGTGGAAGCCTTTAGAGGAAACAGTACCTATAGATAACTTTTCACGGCAGCTTCTGCCCTCAACCTGAATGCAACAGACAAAAAATAGCAATCCCTGCGTGGAGAGAGAGAGAGAGAGAGAGAGAGAGAGAGAGAGAGAGTGTGGTTGTAACTGTCGTTTAAGGCAGGGGGCAGCTCTAGTGAGAACTATTACTTGTAAATATTTATGGAGTACATCTTTGAAGGGTACTTTGAGACGGTATCGAACTTAACCTTGTAGGCTACATTGGTAAAGGCAAGGTACAGCAGTTTTCTTTATCGCACGGTCCGGCACACTCCACTCTCTTTTTAGACACTGGAAGAGAACATGTCAAACGCAAAGTATTGATATTTAGATGAAAGGACTGGAAAATCTGATTTGTTAATAGACAATTGGTTATATGCTTTGTAGCAGATCAATCAGTGCAAGAGCAAACTGAGTAAATCATGACCAATATGCGATGCATAACCTTTTCAAATTCCCCGTAGAAGCTACTCTACCAGTTATGATAATTGAGGAATATTGTTTTTAACAGATGTTCAACTCGCGGACGTGTCAGCTGGTTCTCGGGGCAGGTGCCCTTCAACTGGTAGGACTAAAAACCATTACAGTGAAACACTTAGGTGAGTTTCCTTAACCACACCTTCGACCGCCTTCACCTTCATTGCCTTTTCCTTCCCCTTTACTTTAAACTGTTTTCTTGTTTATTTGGTTTTTTGTTTATGACATTTTGGCTCGAGGGGTCATGGGAGAACAGGCAATAGGGCTCAAGGTCTGCCACTTGGGACCTTCGGTTCATCGTCCTTATCTGAGATGACGTGAAGGTCTTACCCTTTGCAGATGTTAAAGCAAAGACAGCATCTTCTTCTCAGTTATCTTAAGACCCTGAGTGAAGGGCCGGCACAGGGAAAATCGAACCCGGGCCTCCCGCACGACAGACTGGCGCCTTACCAACTTGTTTTATCTTCCTCGTTTATCTTAAGGTTACCTATTATAACGAGAGCTACTTAGAAGACTTTAGGTGAAGAGTTTGTCAGTAATATAAACATTTTATCGCAGAAAAAATCAATTCTCCTACTTTTGTCTCATCGCATGTTCTTGCACAGAATATAAAGTGGAACCCTACCAAACGTCCACCTCATTATTGCGACTATTTTTGTGTGGCTAGTATTGAAGAAAAGGCTTTTTTTCTTAAATAAAAATCACGTTAACACAACCTCTTTGGATGGCTTGACGATAATTGTATGAAGGCAAATCCACTGTCTAAATTCTCTTCATCAAATCGACCGGTAGGTCTATGGATTCGTTCACGCATTAAAAGCTTTCTGTTGGTCTGTTTAGTTTTAGCAACAAGGTGTCTCGAGGTGATCATTCTACACATCCCAACGTTCAAGAGTCACTTTGAGGAAAGGCTGCCCCCCAAGCAGTATGTTCTACTCTCACAGTTTGACCAAATCCTTAAAGTAAGTGACTAGTGGATTTGCAAGTTAGTGGATTTCTCGATCAGCAGCTCTCTCAGTTGTACTAAATCCTTACAGCGTTAGTAAGTGCAAGGGCGTATTCTCATGTTCAAGCCATGTAGTATGTCAGTTCAAGTGATTTTCCTAGTTTATTTTTCAATCCGCGATTGCGCAAAAGATGCTGACCTGTATATTTACCCATAATTCCTAGCGCATAAACGTCCTCAAATGCCCATAAAAACGCATATCTGACATGTGCAATGTTTGCTAAGTAGTTAAACACGAGGTTCCAGTATGAAAGGGTTAGGCCCGCCCCTTTTTCGAGCCTTTTCATAAAATTTAGACTTCAGACTTCAGACTTTATTTATTTACCATATTAACAAAATTACAAGAAATTTGTTGCTACCCGCAAAATAGCTTAAACTAGTCGAGGCGGGCAGCGAACATTATAAAAAAACTATTACGTACCTGAGCTGGTATTCAGCTTATATTTTTAACCTTAATCACATAGTTGATTGGAATTTAATATAAGACAAAAAAAAAGGCGGTGGAAAACATATATACAGTAAAATTTGAATAAATTTTGAAATGTAATGGCGGCCATTGATAAAAGAAACAACCCGCTTTCAACAATTCGAGGTCATTTCCACCATAATCGTGAAACAGTTTCATTTTTTAAATAGTAAATGAAGTCATTGGCATAATACCGTTCTACTGGTTGGCGTACGTCGTGAAAGGCTGCTGATAAGAATTAGAATATACGAAATTTATCGCCAGAGCAATTCGAACTTCGCGCGTGCCTCGCAAGACCAAATTAGACAAACAACGTCGATCGAGGCCTACATTTTTTCGTTATTTTATTCGGTGAAACTTCGCTTCAGAAATTAAAATTCATAGTTGTAACACTAATATAATTTAAAATCAGCCGAATACCGCCATGGCAAGGCTCTGAAGCAAGAATTAGCCATACACAACTGTAGATTGTTTGCTACATTTTGAAATTGCAAAGCTAATCTATATGCAAATAAAACGCCACAGCTGGCAGAGAGCAGAGACCTCTGTAGATGTTAACTCGACGGCGGATGATTGGCAACTGAACGTGTGAAACCCCTGGGCTCAGCCCTTTTATACTGGAACCTCGTGTTTAAGGAAGAGTTTTACCAATTTTGGCGGTACTAGGCCCGCAAGGCAATGTGCTAAAATGTAAAGACGCCATCTTGCTCGAAATGGTTTATTACTACACGACAGTGAAGCAAAGCTTTTATCGTGGGACAAATCTGTTTGTTTAAACTATCACACAAGTTGCTTAACAACAGAAAAGGCAACCTAAATTGTTACTCTTTGATTTCTATGGTGCCAGATAATCCTCCTAAGGATAGGTGATTGGGGCTTCAGTTTGTCGTTGCAAGCTTAGACAAACTTAAACAGATTGGGACACTTGCTAACTTACAAGAACCAAGAGTCTTTCCCGTTTACTGAAGAATTTTGCAAACTTTAATTTGAGTATAGAACTTGATGTTAACTCCGAAGTTGAAAACGTGAATTGGTCGTGTCTTTCTCCCGAAACACTTCTACATATTTAATGATCATAAAATGGCGAATAATTAAAAACATTTTTGTAAATAGTTGGACAAGTTCTTAATTTTACGCTGTATCCACAAATGTAGACGTATATCTCTTGTGAAAACCTTAGACCCCTTTCACGCAAAAATATTTTAAATTTATCAAGAAACTGTGGCCAGCACTAAATTCAACGCATCAGTATTAACAAAACTGCAAAGCTTCGTAAAAATTTCCCAAAAACTAATATAGATCTAGGTGAAACCTTAAAATTTGATTTTGAGAAATGTATGGGAAAACATGAAAACGAGGCTGATGTCCGTCCACAATACTTTTCATCGGAAAAATCTCCATTTTCAAACTTTTCTAGCTCCGTGAAATTGCGGCATACCTTTCTGAAACTTTGCAACCTTTTTAAATCTAATGTGCTAAAATTGACTCTTGGCTCGTTAAGATCGATAGTTGAATTTATTTTTATGTGATGCTAGCGTGAAAACGGTCTATTGATGTACAAACACTGCTTTTCCCCCCCTTAGGATTATACCAATCACAAACAAGAACTCTATGGTAAAATTGTGTCACTCATGGATGAAGTGTTTACGTTACATTTCGCAAAGGTATGTAATCTGTTTACATTGTTTTGCATGCTAACCTTGCCATGGTAGCATTAATTAGCTTTTCGGTCAGGTTTATCAACTTGGTTTTGCTTTTTTTCGTTTCCATTTTGTTTAGTCGGGGTTTCATTTTTTCCAGAAAAACAGCCGTGTTTTTCAGTTTTTTTGTTTGACTTTTTAAAATTGGTAGTTAATTTCTTCTTACTTTCGCTTTTTTGTCATGTTTCTGTTACTCGTTACTATACATTTGCGACACATAATTTTTATGATGGGAAGGCCATCACGTACTCAATATTTTCAGTATTCATGAGTAAAAAGAAACTAAAATACAGGGTTCGTACGGGCCCTGGAAATCCTGGAAAGCCCCGGAAATTTTTTGATAAGCACTGGAAAATTTCATTGAATTTTATTGACAAAATTAAAATCGCAAAATGATGCCTTTTATTCGTTTCAAGTAAAAATTAAGATTTTAGACTTAAATTCTGCATGTCAAGACAGTGGTTATGACATCAAGCTCAATAAATACGAGTTTTCACGATATAAAATTCTGAAACGTTATTTAAACAGTTAATTGTGAACACTATTATTTTCATTCAGGGTTTATGAGCCTTGGAAAACCCTGGATTTTTGAATTTCTGAAGGTATACGAACCCTGCTTGCTCATTTTGATCTCTTGACGGTTTCCTTTCAGTGGGAGGTCAAACCACCGATGCCATCGCAGGCCATGCGGGGAGCTGTGAAGCAAGTGAGCAAGCTCCACGAATCAATATCCTCGATTCTGCCAGAGAAACAAGTAGAGGTACTGACATTATATGCATGTACACTGTATAAAGTAGCATGAGCCGTACACTGAAAGAAAAAGTTTTCAAGTTGTACGAGTCGATAACTTTGAAACCTTGTCCTGGGAATTGATTACTGGGAAACCTTGTCCTTGGAATTGATCAATGGAAAACCTGGGAATTGATCAGTGGGAAACCTTGTCCTTGGAATTGATCAATGGGAAACCTGGGAATTGATCAGTGGGAAACCTTGTCCTTGGAATTGATCA
>JAOBAT010095969.1:0-10562 GCA_026413305.1 Hydrozoanthus tunicans | reverse complement strand
GAAACCTTGTCCTTGGAATTGATCAATGGGAAACCTGGGAATTGATCAGTGGGAAACCTTGTCCTTGGAATTGATCAGTGAGAAACCTTGTCCTTGGAATTGATCAGTGGGAAACCTTGGAATTGATCAGTGGGAGGCTTTGAAATTGATCAGTGGGATACCTTGAAATTGATCAGCCGGAAACACTGTTCTTGGAATTGATCATTGGGAAACCTGGGAATTGATCAGTGGAAAACCTTGGAGTTGATGCGAAACCTTGAAATTTTTTTCTTGCAATAACGAAGTTTTGGGTTTGCCTTTTTTAGAAATTGTATTTTCAAACTCAGATTTATCTCAGATGGGTTTTACTTCTACAATAATGTTGTTGCATTTAATCAAGAAAAAGTGTGTGTATCTTCCATTGAAGGAAAGAAACTCGGTGACATTTTCTATGTAAGACTTTCCCCGCTATAACCAACTGGAGCCTACGTTTTTCACATTCCTTTGTCAGTGTTCAGCTGTTCTTGAATCATGTGCGTACATTCGAGTTAAATTGTTGGACTCGTGCGAAGCTTACCCGTTACAACCAAAACTTTCTTTTTTGCGAAGTGCTCTTGAATGATAGATGTTCTGTAGTGGTAACTGGATATAAGGTGTATTTCATTTTCCAGTTCAACTAACTTGGCACAGATTCTTATTCTCATTTTCTTTTTCACTTGCCGTCAGTTCTGTTGGTATAGTTTCCTGTTTTTCCTCGACGTTTCGGCAACTGTAATACAGTTCTGTCTGAAGAGGGCACTACAGTTGCCGAAATGTCCAAAAAAACAGTCAGTATACATACCAGCAGTACTGAAGGGTAAGAGAAAAACAAGGTGTTTTTCCTTCTCTGGCAAGAGTTGAAGTGGGTCTTTGCAATTATCCTGTTAAACGGGTCTTTTGGTAATCCGCGACCTGTTTTCGGTAATAATATGTTACATTTTCCATTAACTCGCCTAATGTTATGCTCTTGCAGGTTATATTTCGAGATATCAAAAAAGTATTTAAGAATTGCTTAGCACAGAAGGTTGAAAAACTCGGAGTGTGCAATGACGGTGGACCACAACACGGGTGAGTGAAGATGTCATCAATCATGTTCATGTAGTTGGTATGTATTTTGTGTTGTTTCAAACGCTGATCACTGAAACGTTATAATTAAAGTCTTTTTTCTAAAAGAATTTCACTACAAGGGCATCTTTATGGTTCTCCAAAACGTTTTTTTTTGTCAAGCCAAAACTCGAAACTTTTTAGGCCTAAAGATTTGTTTCCAAATTGTTTCCTATTTCTTCTACCTACCTACCCTGCGAGCAGAGCCTCCTTTTACCATCTCAGTGGCGAGAGAAGGAAAGGATACTTTGCAGAAGTCGTGTAGAATTTGCGCATGCGCCGCGGTTGTTAAGAAACGAACTTATTCCCAAGCTCACTCGTTGTTGATAAATGTTTTCCGGTTTCACTCGTTTTCTGGTTCCACTCGACTTCTTCGCATCTGACAAAAGTATCGCATCCAGTCTTTACGTTTTTAAACCACGTAGTTGTTTGCAGGATAACTCGAGTCCATCTTCAGTTCAAAAGTCTTGCAACGCATTTTTGAAGGCTTCTCAAAAGCACCCTTCCGCCATCTTACTTCACAACGCGGGCTCAGTTTCGATCGTCAGATACATGTCTAAATTCAGACTCGCGCATCAAAGCCGGTTTAACCGGCTAAAAACCCGAAACTTTACATCTCGTTATCCAGGATCTTGGATAACGGCACAACAATAGAAATACACGATTTCTGCAGAGCCTCCTGTCCTTTTCTCGCTGCTGGGGAGATAGGAGGCTCTGCTCGCAGGGTATACAACCTACCATGTTGCAAAGAATGCCCCCCCCTCAGTAATATAGGAGATTAAGGGTCCATATCAAAAGACTCAGCTACTAGAAACACTTAGTTATCGGCTCGGCCTAGTCAGTTCTGATGTATAGTTTTAACAGTTTTCAGTAGTTTTATAGCTGTATAACAACGCTTGTTTCCCTGTTTACACCTCGTTAACCAACAAACTTCATTGTATTGCCAGACTCGTTACGTCGGACCTTGCATTCTTCGTGGAAAGCCTGAAATCATTAAAGGGGCTAAGCGAAATGGGTAAGGGTCTGGATGACATCTGGAGAATTGTGAATGAATTGAGAACTAGTAAACGAGCCAGAAGCTCGCCAAGTGTCGAGGTTCGGAAGAGCTCGCTGCCTCAGAGGTAACACCAGCCCAAACGAGATTGTTGTCTAACTTTCCGCGAAGCTAATGCCAGTTGCTGTCTGTGGACCCAATAATTCGTGCTTGGCTTCTTCATGAAGAGTTTTTTATAACGACGATTCCTCAATTCATACTTCACCAGACCTTACACAGTAATGCTTCCTTTGTCAACATGTCACTGGGGGTTCGTACGCAATAATTTGTCTGTGGATATTTGAAAAGGAAGGTTCTTTCGTTGGTATCTCGAGAGAAATTTTACCGCCCAAGGACTGAAGTTTAACTTTAATGACGTCCAGAAGTTAGACTTCAACAGAGCTGTTCAACATTTAGATACCGCTGATATCTGTAATTTCGGTTTCTTGTTTAGCAGTATTAGCTTTATTTAGAACTTGGATTCACAACCGGAGGGGGGAGGGAGCAGGGAGGGAGAAGGGGAGATTCACCACTGAGGACGAATAGAAGATGGTGCGTTGCAATATTGTTGTCAACTCTCTCAACTGAAAAATTGTTTCACAGTTTACCGACAACTATAACTTTATTGAAAAAGTTACGACTTCTACAAAACTTCACAAAAGAAGTTAAATCAATAACAGGTTAAATAATCTTGATCCAATAGTAAAACCATTATACGCAGAATCTTACAGCTCAAGGCCCGGTTGCAAGTTAACCTAGATAAGCTATCCGCTGGATAAGTGCTTTCTATTTTATGCAGTAAAACTATGAAAGTTATTTGACACCATTTAAGCTATCACTTTAGGAGTCTTCCTGTGACTTAACAAGCAGAGATAGAGAAATCAACAAAGGGTCAAGCAATCTTTGATTTATTAGCGACGACCATTAGCTTTTATCTAGCAGATAGCTTATCCAGGCTTCGTACTACTGGGCCCAGGCTAACATTGTTTTTGGAGCAAACGATACGTGTTGTTTGTAAATACCACTATTTTAACATCCTATTCAGAGCTAATCTTTTTTGGAATAGGATTGCTGCAGAAATTTTGAATTGAAATAAAATTATTGGTTTAATATAATAACATACACTCAAAGTGAACGCAAAATAAAGTTAAGTAATGTTGAGTTTTTTTGTTATCCGATCTATTTGATTTTATTTTAAAGTTCCGAAAGGGGCCTAAAATTTCGGTTTGGGAGTACCCAAGTTTTCCTCGTCTTTTTCGTTTTCCGTGCAGCCCTTGTGTTCTTGACCGCTGGCCTGGTTTGCTGACGCAGATTCTTCTCCCAACAGTTTCTTTTCTGTAGGAGGCTCGGGAATGCCTTTTGAAATTTCGTCCTCTGATAATAGAAAAAAGATTAATTGGTAAACATTAACTTTTTACGACCTTTTACATATATTACCCTACTGCTCTCCATCGAGTTCTCAATAGCTGGGTCATAAAGTGCCCGACTAGTATGGTCAAAAACTGATTCCATAATCTAAAATGGCCACTCGTAACGCATCATCAAAAGATGTGACTAACAATCTACGTATGCGTTCGAGAGCTGTCTTCGGTCGTATCCGAGGTGTCCTAAGTCAGTCGAAGGTTAAGTCCGACGGTTATTTTACAGGGTTGCCACTTTTTACTGGATGTAAAATTCAAGGACTTTTCAAGCAAATCCAGGACCTTGTCTATCAAATAAGTGACACCTAAAGTGAATGCAAGTTAACCTGGATAAGCTATCCGCTGGATAAGTGCTTTCTACTTTATGCAGTAAAACTATAATGAAAGTTATTTGACACCATTTAACTATTACTTTAAGAGTCTTCCACTGACTTAACAAGCAGAGATAGAGAAATCAACAAAGAGTCAAGCAATCTTTGATTTATTAGCGACGACCATTAGCTTTTATCTAGCGGATAGCTTATCCAGGCTTCGTACTACTGGGCCCAGGCTAACATTGTTTTTGGAGCAAACGATACGTGTTGTTTGTAAATACCACTATTTTAACATCCTATTCAGAGCTAATCTTTTTTGGAATAGGATTGCTGCAGAAATTTTGAATTGAAATAAAATTATTGGTTTAATATAATAACATACACTCAAAGTGAACGCAAAATAAAGTTAAGTAATGTTGAGTTTTTTTGTTATCCGATCTATTTGATTTTATTTTAAAGTTCCGAAAGGGGCCTAAAATTTCGGTTTGGGAGTACCCAAGTTTTCCTCGTCTTTTTCGTTTTCCGTGCAGCCCTTGTGTTCTTGACCGCTGGCCTGGTTTGCTGACGCAGATTCTTCTCCCAACAGTTTCTTTTCTGTAGGAGGCTCGGGAATGCCTTTTGAAATTTCGTCCTCTGATAATAGAAAAAAGATTAATTGGTAAACATTAACTTTTTACGACCTTTTACATATATTACCCTACTGCTCTCCATCGAGTTCTCAATAGCTGGGTCATAAAGTGCCCGACTAGTATGGTCAAAAACTGATTCCATAATCTAAAATGGCCACTCGTAACGCATCATCAAAAGATGTGACTAACAATCTACGTATGCGTTCGAGAGCTGTCTTCGGTCGTATCCGAGGTGTCCTAAGTCAGTCGAAGGTTAAGTCCGACGGTTATTTTACAGGGTTGCCACTTTTTACTGGATGTAAAATTCAAGGACTTGTCCAGGACTTTTCAAGCAAATCCAGGACTTTGTCTATCAAATAAGTGACACCTAAAATGAATGCGGATTGGCTGAATCCTTACAATGAAAAACAACCAATAACAGATCGCTTTAAAAAATTAAGCCTCCCGGAGTCGCGGTTTTTTTAAAGAACGTTTTCACATTAAAAATATTATAACAGCTTATTTTTATTAATTTTGGAATAAAGAAAGAAAGTTCTTGCCCATTCCAGGATTTTCAAGGACAACGACCCAAATTCAAGGACTTTCCAGGGCCTGGAATTTTTCTTTCCTAATTCCAGGACTTTCCAGGATTTTCAAGGACCGTGGCAACCCTGATTTTAGATGACATAACATCATCGAAAACCGGTCGGTCCACCATCCAGGCATCTGAGAGGTGAACGGGGAAATCTTTAACCGGGTACGAAAATACGTTCAGCAAATTTTCACTTTTCATTATCACTAGTTTGTTTTGTTAAATTTCTTTTTTTTTCGACTTTAAATAGCATAGTTTGTTTTAAAAGGAAAAACTGGTAAAGTTGTCGATACGTTCATAAGGGCATCATTTTTCCTACCTTGAGTGTTCTTTTCATCTCCCTCGTCTCCAGGTTCCTGCTCTTCCTGGTGTTTCATGGAAACACTGTAGGATGACGGGAAATATCTCGGCAACAAGTGCTCGTATATTTCAACATCAAGAGGAAGAAACGTGCAGAAAATTATTCGTTGGACCTGCCGAAGAAAAAAAGATGTAAATTATTATTTACAAGATCGCTAGGTTTCTATACACCTTTTTGTCGAATATGCCTCTGTTTGTCTGAGTCACGTTGGGGTAAGAATTCCTGTTAGGATGCACGACGCTATTTTGTTTTCCAAGAATTCTAAAAGAGGCCTTGTCCCTGAAAAACAGTCGGAGAGATTATCGGGGTTCGTACACCTTCAGAATTTCAAAACGCCAGGGTTTTCTAGGGCTTTTTCTAGATTTCTTTAAACCGGAATGAAAACAATATTCACAATCACCTGTTTAAACAACTTTTTTAGTAGTTAGTGTCGTGAAAATTTGTATTTATCAACTCCATGTAATACATAAAAAATTAAGTCTAAAATCTTTATCATTTAAGTAGAAAAAAAATGCGTCATTTAGCGAATTTAGTTTTTCAAGAAAATTTTTATGAAGTTTTCCAGGATTTAAGAAATTTTCCAGGGTTTTCAAAGATTTCCAGGGCCCGTACGAACCCTAGACTATTAAACACGTATCTATAACTGTCTACCCACCCACCCACCTCGTCAGCGTATCCACTGCTCTCCAGCCAGCGACGCAACGTATCCAGTGCCACCACGGCCGCACTGTAGTTTGGGTAACCTATTATCAATCAATCAAATTCTTCATACAAGTGACATCAAAAAGTAAAGGTTTTTGTACCTTAAGTAATGGTCGGAGTAAAAACTAATGTACCTCCCATTTCGCCTTTCCCACACCAGAGTGTATAGAATACACCAAACAGTGTACAGCATAGTTTTAAAGTAAAGTAGCTCCAAAACATTTAAAAACAAAAATGTTTCAACTTGAAGGGAATGATTGAATGATCTGGAAAGAATTAAATTAAGTTACTTATGAAGATATGGTCGATTTTCAAAGTTCAGCCAATGAGATCAATGGTTTAACAATATCGCAATTAGCGCCTTTCTGCGTTCCATTGCAGTATGAAAGCACTAGCCCTCTAAAATTGATTGATTTTGTGAAAATGTTGTCTCGGTCTGTACCATTCAGTTGCAAAATCAATCCTAGTTCCTTCTCGTCCTTACTCGGATCGTTACTTAAAGGCCAGACAATAGCACACGGTCGAAGCCCTACCCTTATCGAGTGTGTAAGTTCTTCTAGGTTCCTGCCTAGAAGACGAGAGACTAGACAAAAGGCTTAACGCCCCTGTCCACGGAGGGTGTGGTGAAACAGGCCAAAATGTTCAAACCTCAGCTAGGCCGGAGAAGGAACCCAAGGTCTCACACACTAGGCAGTCAGAGACCTTACCGACTGAGCCAAGCAATGTGTTTTTTTTAAGTCTAAAGTTTACAACTGACTGGCACAGACCGAGGCAACATCTTCATAAAATCAATCAATTCACGACCAGGTGAATGTAGTGACATAATTATGCTGTTTCTTTCGTGCTTTAATAATTAATTTTAGCAAAGCATAGAGCACATTTAATGTGTTTTTTTTTAATTCTAAATTTTGCAACTGAATTGCACAGACAGAGACAACATTTTCACAAAATGAATCAATTTTAAAAAGCTACTACTTTCATTACCAGGTGAATGTAGTAACATAATAATGCTGTTGAGTGGATGGTTGATTTTTACTGTGTTGATCGGGTAGAGGGGAGTTCCGAAACTTCTGGGCACAGAGGAGAAATGAGCATGTTATCAGTATATAACTTGAACATTTTGTCCATGCGAGGGGTATATTTCTCATAATGAGTTGAAAGACTTTGTTAATCATTAAAACTGATTGAAAAAGCTTAAAAACAGGGAAAAGCTCTGAAAACGCTTACATCAACATATACAAGAAAAGGCACACCCTCTAAAACAGGCTTATGTGCCTGATCAGTGTCAAGGTCTTTAGTGGGCATTAAAAGCAGCTGCATCTCTCTTGAAGGCTGCCACGGCCGCCGGCGAGTTGTTTCACTGTCTGATTGTTCTGGGTAGAAAGCTTTGCCGAATGAAGGTCCTAGCTAAAGACATGGAAGTCATGATTGAAAAGTGGTTAGACCCTTGGAGACAAAAAACTTTCGCTCAACTATTGTCTCTCAACACACTACAATTAATTTCCACGCTGGTTTGGTCCGAGGTCAAAATTTTCTTTTTTTCACAATTTACACAATACATACATATCCAAAGACCCTAAATGGCAGTGATTTAAACATTCTAATGTCTATATTCAATTTAACCCAACTAACCTTTTTCTTGAGTTTAAATTTTCAAAAGAATATGTTACCCAAAATGAGGCTAGTAGGGAAAGTTTAAATGAAATCAAAATATTTGAATCGCTGCTATTTATGCATAAGGTCTATTAATATCAAGAAATTAATTACCGTAAATTCCCGTAGATATACAGCAAAATGCCTGCCAAAGAAAATAAACAAAACTGAACAGAATCTTTCAAAGAAATAAAGTCATTTCATAACAAGTCATCGTATCATTAAAATAATTCAAGTGCATATGACAAGATCATTTTTTAAATTTTCAAAAAGTATACTAAAAAAAAAACATCGGTTTGCGAAGTTTGAGAAACATACGATGAAAGTACGCCAAGATACGGCGTGTAGAATTTGAATTTTTCCCGCTAAATGTGTCCCCTCCAAAAGACTAACAATATGACTAAAAGGTCACGTGCGCCTCGCCTCAGTCCTTTTAATATGGTGCCACGAATTAAAGGGTTAAGCTGGTTTTTAAACACCCGTAACTGCTACAGTTTTCGATAGAAACTATATTGAGTTACAGATGTTTAAAGGTCGTTTTTGGAAGGACTGAGGCCAGACGCACGTGACCTGTTACGTCATATTATAGGTAAGTAAGTGAGTACTTAAAATGATAAGAAAGTAAGTAAGTAAGTAAGTAAAAAAGGTAAGTAAGCAAGCAAGTAAGTAATTAAGTAAGTAAATAAGCAAGTAATTAAAGTCCCTATCAAGCATAATTTTTTACTTTTTAGATTAAATTTGTTGTCATCTGTGACCTCAAAATTCGTCATCATTTGTTGTTATCTGTGACCTTAAGTTTCCATGTCTAACTATGCTTTGTAATTTAAAAAAAAAGCGGAATGTAAATTTCGACCGAGCAGGCCGGTGACTGGTAACCTGTGACATTGCTGCAGTGAGTTATGTGGTTTTTCTTTAAAAATATTCATATCCGTTAAAAAATGTCATAAAAGTTTTGTTTCAAACATTTTCAAGGGAATAATTCATTGATTAAAGTTATAACAATGTGACTATTGTAGCAAGAATTGATATTTTTGAGATAAAAAAGATTGTCTTTGCTTCATGCCTCGTGCTACGTCATATGCCTTCTGCTACGTCATCATTGCACGCTTCAAGTCTAAAAAATGTATGAGGGACGGCGAGAAAATGTTTTATTTTTAAAAATTACTATTATTAAAGGTTCTACTTTTCATCTCGAACTTGAAAAAATAAGCTTGATAGGGACTTTAAGTAAGGGCTGCCTTCCAAAGTTCCTGACAATACTCCAATAGCTCCACAAAGGTAACATGGGGCAGGTGAGGTACAAAGGCGACCATTCAGCCCCCTACCCCATCGTCAAACAAGGATGTGTCTTAGCACCAATGCTCTTCGCACTCTTCTACAGTATGATGCTCCTAAGACAAGCGAAGGAGGAGCTGACATACGTTACCAAATATATGGGAGCGTCTTTAACCTTCGCAGACTCACGGCTCACTTAAACTCCTGAGCAGGTGATCCTAGAGCTGCTCCTTGCAGACACTAAAATGGCCGTCTTAGCCAAACTTCACACTGATCCTCCGACCCGAGGAAGCAGCAATCATCATCATCAAGTGCGTAAGTAAGTAAGTAAGCAAGTAAGTAAGTGAGTAAGTAAATAAACAAGTGAAAAAGTAAGTAAAATAGGTTAGTAAGTAAGTGCGCAAGAGAAAACTACCAAATAAATAATTATGATCAAAAAGATGTCAAGTCATTGGCTTTAGAGTTCTGACAGACTAGCAAGCTTCATGTACAGTACTCTTTGACTGGCAGTGACAATAACAAGAAGTTCAAAACGCGTTGTTGAATGTAATAACCAAAGCCTTCTATACTGACCAGGGTCTTGATCTTGTGTTCTTTAGCAAGCCTCAAACAATTTTCATAACAACTCTTTAGCATCTCCCTTTTCTCTCCAACTGGCCCAACAGTATGGATAACATCTGTGGACAAATAAGCGAAGAAATTGAGGTTTACTTAAAGGAGCAGTTATTCTACGCGAAGCCAGATCATACTCAAACAAAGTTTCCCTATGAAGCAGGCAGCCTCTGATCCTGTTAAGACCCTAGCGCCTCAAGCACTAGTAATGCCATTTTTCCTACAGAGGGTAGCAGGGGGGGGGGGAGTGGTATATTTTTAAAATATTGCGCCTTTGATAACAATAATGTCACTTTTTCTAGAGATGACCTCAGGGATGGGGATGGGGTGCTGGTGAAAAATCCAGATCAGGTGATGGTAACATCATTTCCTAGAGACGATAGGGGAAGGGGAAGCTTTGAAAAGCCGCGACCAGGTGCTAGTAATCATGTCACTTCCCCTAAAGACGATAGTGAAAATGGAAGACTTGAAAAGCCGTAATAAGTTGCTAGGAATCAGTCACTTTTCCTAGAGACGATAGGGGCAGTGGAATCATGAAAAGCTGCGATCAGGTGTTGTAATCATATCACTTTTCCTAGAGACAATAGGGGAACAGGAAGCTTTGAAAAGCCGCGGTCAGGTGCTAGTAATCATGTCACTTTCCCTAAAGACGATAGTGGAAAGGGAAGATTTGAAAAGCCGTAATAATTTGCTAGGAATCAGTCACTTTTCCTAGAGACGATAGGGGCAGTGGAATCTTGAAAAGCTGCGATCAGGTGTTGTAATCATGTCACTTTTCCTAGAGACGATAGGGGAAAGGGAAGATTTGAAAAGCCGTAATAAGTTGCTAGGAATCAGTCACTTTTCCTAGAGACGATAGGGGCAGTGGA
>JAOBAT010095958.1:0-16744 GCA_026413305.1 Hydrozoanthus tunicans | reverse complement strand
TGTCTTTTGAAATCGAGGCTCGAGCGCAAGACACCAAAATTTGCACAGCATATAATCGTACCGCGCATGCTCGGGATTGCAAGAACAAAGAGATTAGTTTCGCTGCTCCTGCGTCGCAGCAATAATTGATGATTGCATTAAAACCGTATAAAGACAAGAAATAACATCACGTCCGACTCTTCACTTGAGTGGGGATCAAGTTCGGTATTTGCAGAGTTGTTTCCTTTTAAATTTTGTAGTCCGCCATGAAAAACCATCTTTTAATTCGGAGTGCAAGTAGTTTGATAGAGAAAAGAAATATTATAAGTTCAGTTGCAACATAGGGATGTTACGTATGAAGAAACATTCGTTTGCATGTCTAACCAATTGCAACTTACGTTTGAAAACCAATTATTTGAATATATTGATAATTATACTGAAATAAATGTCTATTTGCTGGCTAATATTTCTCCACTTGGAGATAAAATTCTCAGCGCGCCCATGTTATATATCTATATACAATATCCAAAAGTGAAATTGCGTGGTAAAATGATCTTCTATTAAGATGACCCAAAACTCGCCAGGTTTTATATCATAAATTACCCCGCTTAGGCACAAAAGTTAAAGATTCAAAAGGAAATATAAAATAAAATGTAAAATAAAAGTTCAACCAGCCGGCGTACTAAGCATGAAACGATTTGGAAGCGGAGATCGAGCGATCCTATGGTAATACCGCAAATTCAGAAAATTTATACAGAAACGCAAAGACGGTCAGGTGCGCAGCTGCAAGGATCCTTCTTTCGGACGCTCGTTTATTAATTTTTCTGGAGAACTACCACCCTCCTAGTATACGAATAACCGGTTAATTTTTATTTTAACCGTCTAGCTACGTAGCAATAGTCTTTAAATTGGCTAAGCGGAAAATGACATCTAACACCCTGGCGCAGCTATACAAAACCTACGGAGCCAACATTGTTTAAAAACACTTTAACTTCAAAGACGTACGTGCTTGACGAAGTAAAAAGTTTGAGAAGATGAAGGCATGTTGTTTGCTACTGTTGGTTAAACCTTGCTTATACTTCTAATACTTTTGTTAAACTCCAGCTGAGGTTTGGACGAGCCGTTAGCTAAACTGACACCTACAGAAACGCTTCAGAGGAGTTAAACGAATCAGTCTTGTTACACTTTTTGGCCAACTTCTAACGCTATGCATAGTTCTCTGACAGAATAATTATTTGACTTTGATAGAGTTTCTATAGTTTTGCCTCTCCTGTGTACTGCGTATTTACGTTTGTTTCCGAAAATTTTGGGCCAGTAATACAACAGGTCCTTCTTTATACTTATAGGAGTGAGAATTCGCTTCAAAATGCAAATCAAAGCAGGGGCAGAAAGGTGTGAAAGCCTTGCAGAAATAATAAGTGAAACGCACGAATGAAAAGAGAGAACTTGTTATTTCTAAATCAACGAATATCTGTAATTTCAACACGATTATTAAAGCCTACATTCTAAGTCTTTTAAATTACAGCATATAGTACATTTGCATATTCATCATATTTGCAGTAAAACAAACCAGAAATCGTTTACAACAGCCTCTTGCGCCTCAAATGTTTGAACACGTTCAAGTCTCATGGAAGCCTCAAGGGTTTTAGGGCCATAGATCTTAAAACACTAAAGAGTTACATACGTGCTGTAATTCAAAGAGAAATGCTACGACATTTAGCAATTGTCGCAAGAGCGCGCGTCGGGTGCGAGATGGTAAATACTGGCAGAGGCGCGTATAGCGCGGAGTTGCATGGCCTATCAATATTTTAAAAACTAATTTTAGGCTTGCAACACTTCACAGCCAGTTTCCATATATGGTCGATTCGGGGTTCGGGATTCAGTCAACCGAGATAGTTAAACGAGCGAGACTCGATAAACTATGAGTAAACTAATCGGAACGCGAGAAACGCAACATTCGAGATTGAAAGTTTAATAAACAATTGATATTCCCCTACCCAGTGTGTTTTTTCTACACACAGAAGAAAAAACTCCATATAAGTTTGCGATCCTCTGCCGGTTTATTTCGTCCTTATTTCATTAAGCTACATTTTGCACAATTTTGCAATTTTTAAAAATACCTTCAAGTTACACACTTTATATTCACTACTTTGTCATATTAAAGTTAACAAAGGCGAGAATATGCTTTTAACTGTAAGTGTACGAATTAATACTTCATTTCTACATGCGGATGTTTATAATAATATGAAATCTTCTAGAAAGTTTGTTTGAAAAAAATTCTGTACAATGAGATTATCAGTACGAGAAATGTTTTTCATTCTCTCGATAAAGTACAGTCATTTTCTTGTCGCGTCATGTGACTTACAACTAAATATTTACAGCTTGAATTTATAAATAATCTCGTTTATGGTACTTACATTTATAAAATATCCATTTTCATTTGAACAACTACTCTATATTACAAGGCGACAGTATTAAACTGATTCTAATGGACTAGTATGAAACAGAGAAAGCTTAATCCATACAAGCTGGATTTTTACTCATCCACAAGTTAAACTTTAAAGCGACAAAGCACGCGAGCTAAGCACTCGAAATCATACCGTAGCTTTACCACACTGTGTTATAAAAGACGTAAAAAAGTTACTCCGTACGACTCGGACGAAAAACGATTTTATAAATTTCAAAGTATCTATCTTTTAATATCTATTTTCCTCTTATTCCCAAACACGACGACCAGGGCAAGTAACTTGTTTTTAAAACAAAATTTGGAGAATTTCGCTTTAACAAGTTCTTTCTTGTTAATAAAACAAACAGTTGATTTCAGCTCAAGACTGAACTAGGCGTTGATAAATCGCCTTGAAACGAGTGGCTGAACAGCGCACCACGCTAAATATTACACTAATGTAGACTTCAATGAAATGCATCGATTCGATTACAAAGAAACTTCAAGAAGGGCGCAGTCAAAAATCTTGTAAAACAATTCCTCTATTTTTTTCAGAACGCAACTTCAAATAAGTAAAAAATACAATTGCATTTTCAACCAGAAACTTCAGCAGACTTAATTTTGAACACCTTCAGTAAAAAAAAAAATTAGGGTTTAGGGACGCGACGGCAGAAAACAATAATGAATACAACAGCTGCACGTTGGAACGTACCGTGCGGGCCAACCGTACGTCGTCGACTTGAAAATTTCAACGTGAAAAGCTCAGTTTTAAAGTTCTTACGACTGCAGTAACAAAACACAGTGAGTTTTGTCAATCAAAGAAACTTATCTTTTGCTATTTATAAAGCGTAACTCGGACGAAAGAGAAAGTAAACGAGCCATAAGTGATTGAGAAAGGCAAGCAACAAACGTGTTTGTTGTAAGTCGTTCTCGTTACTTAACGTTCCTGAAATTGAAATCGAGGTGTGTTTGAGAAACGCATGTAGAAATCCATTCCAACAGTATTTCTTAAGTATTATTCGGTAGCTCAAGCAGCCAGGACGGGAAGACCAAGATCTCATCAAAGGGTAATAGAATATTAATCGTTGCATATCAAAAACTTTACGCAAGAACGAGTTGAGCATCTGTCCTCTGACGCGTAAATGCAACGTAATACAAGAAACCCACTCCGAAAATGTTCCTAAGGCTTTGTTTGTTATAAAACCACAATTTTTTTTCCACTGAGAAATAACAAACAAATGGACCGTTTGAAGTATAAACGCCATTTCTAAAACTCAGACATTACTGATCTTTCGTCTTCCTTGCTGCTGTCTCTAATTGTACAGAATAATCAACCAAACGGGCTGCACCAAAAAATAATTATCGAGTCAAGGCTATGTGACAGCAAACAATGGTAAACACAGTTACTGTGCATTTTTATGCACCTAGCTGGACACATGTACGTCGTCGTCGAGAACTTGAACGTGAAAAGCTCCATTGGAGTTCTTTGACGACGTTCGAGGAATATTTCATTTGTTCAGTAGTCGTTTACTTTCAAAATTGAACTATATAGTCTTTTTTCTGTTCGCCAAGATCTTCTTAATAAAAGTAATCGATTCATTAGAAAAAAGGAGCAAACTTGAGATTTTTCGCAGAGTCTCATCGTCATCACCTCCACCATCACCATACTTCCATGTAAGGTGGAAGAAACTACATAACCTCTAATAACTGTGGATTATGCTCCATAATAATCATTAGGAGGCCATCCAAATAACTCCTCAGTCTCCTGTTCTCATCCTCTTGATCTCTCAACGCATTGATAACTTTGTCTTTGTTTGCTGACATGAGTTCATCAGCCAATGAGTTCTGCTGTGGAAAATAGGTAAGCCTTTAATTTTCTTCGAATTTTAGACTACATCAAATTAGCGAATTTCTGAACCACAACGGGAACAACACAGCATAGCTAATTATCCCATCAAGTTGGAGGCGAACCAGTTGTTTATTAATTCCAGACCCAGTTGAATTGGTAAAATCTCCCAACCAGAGCCAATACTCTTCATTAAACAAGTTTGAGAGATTTCAACTGGGACTTAAAAGTTTAAACAAGCGTTATGGATCGGACTCAACGAACAAAAACCGGGTAAATGGTTCAGTCAAGTTGAACCCGGAAAATATAATTCAATTCTAGTTCCACAACTTATGAGCCACCAAGTCTCCTCAGCACCCCCTCCCCCCAGTTAATTGTCAAGGTTAGAGTTCAATCAAGGACAACAGAATTCAATTCTAGTTTATCTTCCTAACCTTATACAACAAAGTGGCCAAATACCATATGCAATCATTTTAGGATTAGATTTAAAGGAAGTTTTCGGAACACGCAGTGCTTTTGTCTACCAGCCAATACGTATGAAAAATGAAAAAATTACCTGCTCCGCCATGAAATGCCCATTTTGTGTTAGCTGCACTTTGAGTTCCTCTTTGGAAGTTTTCAAACTTATATTTTCCTGGACACGAATACAAAAAGCCAGCAATTACCATTAGTGTACATAAACTTCAGCAAAACACATACTCCTAATTAACTTACAATTGTATAAAATCTAAAACTCTTCCTTCGGACGTCTTAAACAAACCTAAACGCGAGCACATTGAAGCGAAGTAAAAGCTCTCACCGACAAACAGAAAGTTATGGTTATGTAAATTGAACTGAAATATAATTCAGCAGAAAAGTTAGAAAAACACGGTAAGTAAAAAGTAACATATCGAAGCCATGAAAAAAAAGAAATATGCTTCTCATTACAGCTCGTTTACTTTTTAACGTGGTAAGCATCTCGCTAATACTATGTGTAGAGTGTCACGACACAATCATCTGCAATACTAAAGCTAAATCTTTTCTCCAGCAAAATGGCCCATTAGTAAGATGTTTATCCCTGGTTTCGGCAGTGTTAATTGGGTGAGAGTCTTTGACTCTCACTGAACGAGAAACTACTCCATCGCAGGTTTATTTATTAGCTTCGCCAAAAGGCTAGAAAGTCTACACAGAGCGTTGCTCCAATTATGAGACCCCTTACTAATAAAACGAAAGATTGCTACAGTATGACTTCAAAAAAATATTGAAAACAGAAAACCACAGGTTAGCCCCCCGTAGAAGCTGGTAGTTGGCAAATTTAATATACGATTTCGCGGTCCAAAAGTTTGGAATGATATTGACGAAGCACTCAAAACTTTGAGTTACCATGGCTTTAAACGGGAACTTAAAGGTCGTTTTCTTACTATGTATAATTTATAAACTTTTTTTCCTTCTTCCCTGATTAACATACTGCAATCTCAAAATAAAATGGGTACCCGACTAGTTTAGCTCATATAGTTATTTCGGGTAGCCAACCACTGTCAAATAATTTTATTTATTTTTTATTTAAATTTTATGTAATGCACTTAAAGTGGAAATAAAATGTCTGTCTGTCTGTCTTGTTTAAACAGCTGGGTTGGGTTAAGTGTCTTGCTCAAGGACACAACATAGTGGTCTGACTGGGCTCGAACTCGCGACCCTTTGATACGAGTTTGACACGCTCACTGCTCATCCGTCGACAGCGATCAGAAGTATACTTTATGTAAACTATTCTTGTTTTCGCAGCTCTTTAGCGACGAAGACCATCACAGTGTACATCAATTATGAAATAATAAAAGATCTGCACAAACAACTTACCTTGATTAGTTGCTGAACGTGTTTTTCTAAATCAGATTTGTTCTGCTCCAAGCTTCCTACATCACGAAGCTTTGCATCGGCTTCTTCCTTAAACTTCTCCAAATCAAGAACCTGCATTGTGAGTGCGTTCAATTCTTGCTCGTGTTGTTGCCTTTCTTCGACCAGTTCTACGTTGTGTTGTTCGATCGCCTTCCTCAGCTCATCTATTTCATCGTTTTTTGATGAAATAACTGTTTGAAGCTCCTCTATTCTTGTCTTCAATAATCTTTTGTCCTAATATACAGAATAATTGCAATCAGCTTTAGAAAAAATACAACGGGGGAAGACGAAACAAGAGATATAAATACAGCGATTGACCGATATGAGAAATGGTTAACACACCAAAGGAGAACTGCTATTTCGTTTTATTTCATTCCCAAGGCAACATTACTTGAAGTAAAATGCGATGAGTAGTATCAACTAGTGATAATTGATGGCTGTTGATGAATGGTGACTGCTGATAACTGTTAATGACTGATAATGCCTAGCTAAGAAAAATAATTCCAAGTGATTGTTGATGAGTGGTGATTACTAATGATTAATCGATATCGACTAGTTATGAGGGATAACGCCTGGTTATTGTCGATGAGTGATGATTACAAATGATGAGTGATACTGGCTAGTTATGAGTGATAAGCCATAACACCTGGTGATTGCTGATGAGTGGTGACTACTAACAATGAAGTGAAAGTAAAAGCTTTAGTTGGGAGAATATATCGATACCAACCTCTTGACAGACTTCTAACTCGCGTCTCAGCATGGGCTCGTCGAGCTTTAACTTCTCAATTTCGTCTTGTGCTTGTTGTAACCTACAAAATCGAGACATATTCAAGATATATAATAAAAATGTTTCGCACTTATATAGCGCCATTTTCCGAATGTATACGATCAAAGGTGCTTAACAATGATCTATAGTTGACCTGACCTTGGTGTTTAGGGTCTTATAGACAGTCCGCTATGTACGGCCCGCAAGCATATTCATTAAGAGTTGCCCTTAGTTAGTAGCGGACAGACCACGACACCAGGATCACCCTACTCTTTTTTGACAGGTGTTGTGGGTTTTTTAAGTCCCCCGATAGAAGAATGAGAGACTGAGTCTAGAGTTTAACGTCCTTATCCGAGAAGACACGAAGGTCTAACCGTTTCGGATGTAAGTTAAGAGGCAACACCTTCTCCTTAGTTATTTTGACACCCTGAGTGAAGGTTCTGCACTGGGAATCGAACCCGGGCCTCCCGCACGAAAGACTGGCGCCTTACCAACTGGGCTAACAAGGCGGCGGTTTTTTTTTTTCAAGATACTTCAAATTGAAAATTCATCAACTTGTTATGTCCAAGCCAAATACTTTAAACTTGCTAACCGATTATGAACGCTGGTCAGATAGCCCTCAGTATTTGTTCACCATAAAGATATAAATTATGCGTCTAGCAGTTAGCAGGACATCTTAAGAACCAAGTTAAGTGACCTGTTCACAGGGCAAGGAACTTTCTTTTCAGTTCGCTTGTCCATTCGGACTAGTGCAATGTGTGTCTTGCTTGTCCGAACCACAAAACTACTTGCCCAAAAATCTGGAAAGAATGATTTATTCTATATCTAAAGTCAAGAAAAAAAAGTTTATTTAATTTTTTTCTAAAATGAGGTCGTCCAATCGCACAAGTTAGATCATATTTTTCCTTGTCCGAATGGAAAAGCTACCCGTCTCGGACGTTCGGGCGGCCTAAGTTCTCTACACCGGTTCTCGACGAGTTGTTGTGCCTCAGTGGGTAGAGTAGAGCGCCTGACTGGTAATCAGAGAGTCATGGGTTAAGGACACAGCCGTTATGACTCAGAAGAATTTTTTTTGAGAAAAAGTCTGAGTTGTGTAACCAAGAATGTCAAAAGAATTAATAGCCAAACTGACTCTATCATAGCTGGTTACGAAAGCTGGCAAACTACAAAAGGGAAATACAAAGAATGTGTAAAGATGCTTTGTTGTAGGTTGAACGAACCGCGACCGTGTACACTCTTTGTTTAAAGAGTTAGTGAGAATTTTTTGACTGTCTACTTGTTGATTTGCATCTCAAAACTTTTTTATTTTGTGCATCCTCAGGACTAGTAAACAAAAGAAAACGACGAACAAGACCTAAAACAATTGTTTCATAAGCAGTCCGTATACTAACTATGATCGTAGCAAACATAGTTAATACAAACGGACTGGTTAGGAGAGGCGGCAAACCTCAACAGGGAAATACAAACCATGTACAAAGACGGTTCGCTTAGGTTTTAAATTTTATGCTTTTCGCTGATGATACAAAATATCTTCTTTTCACACAAAAGTGCTGACGACTCCAAACAATGAATTGCCAAAACTATCAGACTGGTGTAACGCCAATAAGCTTCTATAAATCTCAAGAAGACCAAGTTTATGATATTTAAGCCTAGGCAGAAAAGGAAAACACTTGACAACAAACTGGTAATTAGACAATATGGGGTATTGAGCGAGTAAAAGAAACAATGTTTCTAGGCGTTATTTTTGATGAATCCTTTTCTTGGAAACCACATATTGTAAGTGTGGCTAGAAAAATATCAAAGTCTATTGGCATTATTTATAAAGCAAGTTTTTGTCTTCCCACTCTTTCACTGCATACACTATACTATATAGTTTAGTATATCCTTATCTTGTGTATTGTGTTTCAGTTTGGGGATCACCTTAAGCGTATTTTGTTACTTCAGAAAAAAGTCGTTAGAATGATATCTGGAAGTGCTTTCGATGCTCATACCAAGCCTATATTTAAGCAACTGAAAATCCTCAATTTTTGGGGTATCTTTCGATTTCAAGTGGGAAAAATTATGTTTCTTTTTAAGAAAGGGCTTCTGCCCAAAGAGTTTAACAATTTCTTCCTACTAAGAAACTAGATTCATTCGAACAGTACGAGAAATTCCAGCTCATTTTATACATTCTCTTGCTGAACAAATATCAGACAGTTTGCAATAAGCTTTCAAGCACCAAAAACGTTTAATTCACTCAATTCAGAAATCAGCCTGGCTATTAGTATTTCTCTTTTAAAATCTGAACTAAAAACTTTTCCATTAAATTGACTCTGTTTCACCGGCAGTTGCATTTCTTATATATACTGTCTCTCTGTTTACTTGCTTTAGTGTGCTTGTTTCGCTTATTCTAAAACTACGATTTACTCTGTACACCCCACAAACATTTTTTCCATATCAAATATAGCGGAAGAGGTCATATTAAATAAGCTATATGGTTTCTTTATGAACCTTCTCGCCTGTTAACGTTTGTTTAGTTTTGTATTGTTATCATATTTTTTCACATTAATATAATAAATTGAAACTGAAACTTGCTTGATGTTGAACGAACTGAAAACTTAGTTTTAACTGGCTACTTGTTGATTGGCAGTTCGAAACCTTTTGTATTTTGTGCATGTTTTGGGAAGGTCCAGAAAGCAAAAGAAATAGCGAGCAAAGACATACAACAATAGTTTCCTAACCAGTCTGTATATATTAACTATACAGCAAACAAGTAACTTTTACTTCAGTTGCTCTAGTCTGCTACGGTTCTTCTGAGCAGCATCTACCAGGTTCAATTGCAATATAGTTCCCCTCCTTGTAACTCAGATAATCTAAAATAAGTTAAGACACTAAAAACAGTACCAACTTACTTTGTGTTTAGCGATTGAAGTGATTGTTCATTTTCTCTCTCAAGTTTTGTCTACGGAAGTAAACAAAATACGAAAAGTTCAGATCGCAAGCTCAGTTAAATATTAAAGTTCTGCGAGCTGAAAGTATTTGCTTTCATTTCTTTTGTGATGGTTAACTGGGTTTTGCGACGAAAGAGAGGTAGATTCAATGTTAAACTCTAATAATTGTTAGCGGAAGTACTCTATTCATCAAAATGACCACTGACTTGTGAGGAAGACAACACGCTTTTAAGAGTCTTTCAGCCCAGAAGCTCCATTAAGCAATTAGTTTGGTTTCGTACGATGCCTCGTCGCGCGAATTATCAAAAGCTGTTACGAATACCAAAGTACTCGATCGAGTAAAAATTACAAGGACGATGTACATCGTTTGAAGGATTTAAGGTGCAGGTCACAGCGAAACAGGACACAAATTTGTATACAGCAGAGCTGATCTAAATGGGCGAATAGTTTGATTTCGTTGGATCAGCTGTCATCTTAGGAGCGAAAAACGAAATCCAAATATGATCTGCTTGATAAATACCTTCTATATCAATTAAACCACTGGTGTTTGACACTTTTTGAACATACCTCACTTTCTCGCACCTTCGTCTCAAAAATTTCCCAAGTTGCAAACAAAAGCATGTAGCTATCAATTTACCACGTGTTTAAAAAATCACCCATCGCCAGCCCTCCAACCCACCAGCCCATCCATCCAGCCAAACCGAAATCGAGAATGTTTCTCGCTAAAAACTCGTCCCCAAACTTATATGACCAAACTTACCACAGGAAGCCCGTCAACTTTCGTAGCACACCACAAATATCAAATTAGATATCATGCATCAATACGAAGTAACAGCTCTTGTTTCCTGTTTGTTATTATAATCTTAATTTCATACCAGTTTGCCACACTAGGCTTACATTAGTTGTCAGTTCCTTTGGTTTGGTATTTATATTTTGGGTTACTCACAATAACACAATTTTGTAACGGTACATAAGTTGATGAAAATGTAAACCAATCAAATAGGTTTATTGTAGGCACCACTAACCTCTGGCAAATAAATACATCCTTTTCATGTTCAGTAAAATTGATGCTATTTAATCCAGGGGCTAAGAAACACATAAGGTTGGGCAATTATACATCACAAGTGTAAGATTCAAAGTCTGCTGCTATTCTGCAAACTAACCAGAGCGTTTTTATATCGCCTGCTCTCCTCCTCCACTCGAGCTCCAGTCGACGCATTCTGGTGGTCAAGCTGTTCTTCTAAGGCGTTTATTCTGAAATGTCAATAAAACAAAACAGGATGGATGGATGAGTATTGATGGATTTAAAACTATGAACACACAACAAGAAAACATTTCAAAACTGAAATGGAAAGATATTGTGTACTGGTATAAACTTTTTTTTTTATAAAAACCAGAAGTGGCGTAGCCAGGATCACAAAATTTGTAGGCCCATATACCCGAGCGAGCGCCTAAGGCACGAACATTTCTAGGGCGGTCCGGGGCATGCTCCACTGGGAGATTTTTGAAAATTGCGTTTCTGAACTCGCCAGAAATGCACTAAGATCATAAAACCTAGCGACGATGTTCCTCCCGTGCTAATGCTAAAACTGTCTTCCCTGGAAGAAAAAGAAATTGTCTTTTGGGGTTAGGTAAGTAAACGTGCTGATGGCGTAGGCATGGCCTGGCACCCGTTTGTAACATCAACATCAGGGGTTTGGGGCGAGTTTTAACCACGCAGCATTCATTGCAAAACAACAATTTTAACAGGTGCTTTTGAAAGTGTGTTCCCTTTCTTCTTTTTATTGAATATAACTAAAATAAGTTTTCAATACTATTCTGTTTCCTGTCAAAAAATTTGAAAGCACGGGCCTGCAGGCCTACAAGTTGGCTACGCGTTGGTGACTTTCGGCTAAGGCTAGGCTGTTCTTAAACTTTTAGGCGATTTCAGCCTCCAATTATTCTTAAGTCGTTCGTATTTCCGGAAATTCCCGAATAGTGAAACTAGAACAATATATTGGTGCTAAGCGAGAATGCGTGTTTGTCATCACGGTATATGAATAGAGAATGCTTCATGGAAAATGCACGCGTGCGGTTTTTAGTCACGTCCCGATTTGTGTACTGAGGATTAAAAAAAATCTTAAAATTCTCTGATTAAACTTCTGCCTGGAAACTGTTTTTAGCTTGTTCTTAATTTACGGGCACTATCAGCCTGTTATTTCTAACAAAAAAGCATGTATCTATGAAACGACTCCAACGTTCTAGACACTACTATCCTTTTGTGAATTTTCGGACTAGGAACTGGTCCCCAAACGCTGCTAATCTTGTTGTTGTTGAGGGGCGACGTTTCTTGAAAAAGCCCAAAGGCTCCGTCATTTCGCATTATATTCCAATAAAACTTTCCACAACGACCCTAAGGGATATTCCCCATCGACTGACGGAGTTAGATTTTTGACTTTTTGGATTTTTGGAGAATTTATAAGCAATTTCAGATTACACCGTTCACAATATTCAAAATTAATATGCATGGCCGAGGCTGACTAAAAGGACTAAATTCCGTCAGTTCGTACAATATCGCTACAAAACTTCCCACAACGACCCTATGGGATATTTCCCATCGATTGACGGAGTTGGGTTTTAGATTTCGATTTTAGAAATTGCGACGTACAAATAGAATTCACAAATTTCAAAATTAATATGCATAGCCGAAGCCGACTAAAAGAAGAAGTTTCCGTCAGTTCGCATTAGATCCCCATAAATGTTTGCACAGTTGTAACAAGCAGAAACTGCTGTTGACTGACTGAGTTAGACTTTTATTTTTGATTCTTTAGGGATTCTATGAGCAATTATTGATTATTCCGTACAACACAAATCTTTTCATTCTTAATATCAAGTTAAAACATTGTCATGCATTTTCTATTTTTTCAATAATGACTGCACTGACTTGAGCTACTTTAGTGAATAAATAAAATATACAATTTTTCGTCAGACCCGATGAATGCACATGCAGTATACAGGAAATATGCTGTTATATAGGACAGTTGACGAAATAAGAATCAGCAAGAATTAAATTTAAATCAAAAGCGGTCATTAAGTAAAATGTATGCATGAAGAAATAGCCAAAGTTCAGGGTAAGGATTCCTAACTAAATTACCCTGTGTTGTTACTCATGGCACAAAATAACTAAACGAAGCTGTGCATGTTTGAAGAGTAATTCTAGCTGTCCATTACACACTGTAAACATTATTGTGATATGCTAGTTCCTGGTCCAGTAGTACAGTCGTACTTGTTATTTTAAAAGAATCATGATGGGAATGTGGCCATACAGGCATAAGGCCAATTGTGCAAAGCAAGAAAAACAGCTCGAAAGCATAATAAGATTAGATTTAAAGAAATTGTAAAGACATTCAGATATTTCTTTGAAAACAGAGAACACACACAGATTGCTAACAAACACCTGTGATAAGTACTATAAGAGGTTTTTTTGCCCAGTACACTTTGCTTTCAAGTGTGTGGAAAAACAAACAAATATTCTGAAAATCTACATTTACACGAAAAGGCCAGCCAAACTTAAGTTGCAAGTACTATAAATTATTCCAATACATATTCTTGTCAACGCGGAGTAACGGTAAATTCCTATTCACTATCTAATTGCTCATAAACACTGAAGAATTTTCTAGCAAACATAAGTCAGTAGCCGAAAGTACTTCAATCAAACTCAATATGCAAATGTAATGAGTTGAAGTTTAAAATCAAACAGCCCTAAATGTTTGTACATTTTGTAAACTTTTATAACTTTGAAGAACAATGGAATAGAAAGCAAACAACTGATGAAATAACGGGCTTCAGCTCGCCCTGTTTTACTCTCGAGCACATGTTGAAAGGCGTTATAAACTATTGTTGAAACAGTGTTAAAACTAGTATAATATAGCCTTATTTCTATACAACGATAACAATACGGCAAAGTTTTACCTTAATACTTTAGAACTTCAAAAGAATCGCTTTTTTTTCTGAATAAAAGCTGAACAAAGTTATATAGTTTATAGTTTACAGAATTTTTGTTTTTCTTAGTTTACAGTAAAGCGCCAAAAAATGACCAAACTGAATTCTCAGTGACGTTTAGACGGAGACTAGAAAAACGCCAATTATATCTGCAAGCATTTTACAACGCATATTCTCAGCGAGTGTTTCTCTAATTGAAAAGCAAACAGTTCAACTGTTATCTTAATCCTAGCAGAGTTTAGCGAGGCCGGTTCTACGGCTTTGTTAATATTAAATTTAAATCATAAGCTGGACTGAACTGACACATACAAGCTCGAGTATGGGTTATTCGACAACTGAAGTTATGTCACACTACTCTGAGGTTTCTAAATGTATACACGATTCATTTGAAGCTGTCAAACCTTTTAGGTCTTTCAGAAAAACACCCTGAACATCCATTTACTTGTACACTTCAACTTTGAAAACGAGTTCTGACAAAAACGAAAGCCTGCCCAAGCTCGAGGCTTTTCACTCTTGATAAGGAGGTTGACAAGCTAGGACACATAATTTATAGCCTTACGCTGCCTATATGCTAATGAGTTCGGGCAGATGTTGTTATCAGTCGAACTGAAATATCCGTTGCAAGACAAACACTGAAATTCGAAAACACGAAACTCCATTGGCTGTCAAGGGATAACAATATATTCTAAGAATCAATACGCAGATTATGGGTTATTAGCAACTTGATCACACAAAGGTGCCAAAAGATCTATGAATGAAGGCACCAGCTCTAAAGTTTAGTGTCTGTGACTTCTCAAGCATAAATTCAAAGACTTGGTTGATAACAATTTAAAATAAGCTTGAATAACTAACACTTTTACGAGAAACACATTTACTCGTTTTCAAGCTTCTGCTTCAAGTAGCATATTGTAGATGTATAGCTTAATTTATAATTTGGAACTCAAATCGAATTCTACTGACAGAAAAAAAATATGATAAGTGAAAACCCTTGTTGTCAGCAGCAAGAGCAGCTGTTTAAAGCAATTTTTCTCAAAACATATTTCAGAGATAGTTTCATAGTAAATTACTACTTCCTATACTAATATGTATTCATAGTATAAATGCTATAAAGCATATCTGAGTCAATGCCAATATGTGAGAAAGTTTTCAGTAACCTTTTTAGCCTGAGCCAAATTTTCCACTTCTAACTTCTCCTTACGTTTCCCAAACAAAATAGGTCTTTTGGTAATGAGAAAATGGAAAGTGATCAGACCACAGAAACTATCAAAGATGAAAGACAAAATGCTGATCATTCTATATATATTTTAGTACTTTAAAAGGTGGTTGAAACTTGAAGATAAAACATTACAGCCTTAACACAGTAACTTTAACTTCTGACGGTAACTGCCACAAATTATTTCACTTAAACTTACAATGAAGACACTAAAAAATTATTTGTATTCTACAGGTAGGAAAAATTGAATTTTGAAAACAAGTCAGTTATTGCACAAAAATTCATAAAGACAATGTAAGCTAGTGAATATGGAAAAATTTGTTGTGTTTTAATTATACAAAAAGAACTTATAAAAACGAAAACTTTTCATAAGATTGTTTTGATTTTTAATTAACTGGCTTACAAAATATTTAACCATAGAACCCCCCCCAAAAAAAGGTTTTGTTGCTAAACTGCTTTTCACCTTTTATCAAATGTATTATACCATTTAATGTCTAATATAACCAGTTTCCATTATGTACTTTAGATAGGGCAATCATTTAAAACTGAGTTTGCCATGTGTTTTGAAAAATGCGATTTCATATTAAAATATTTGAAACAACAATATTTTAGTTAAAAATACTGTTACTCTAAAAAAGTTACTTCGAATAAGGTATTATTCCAAAGGAACATCAAACAACTAATCTTTGTTTTTTTCTTTTGTGTACGTTTGAAAAAAAATTAGTATTGAAAAAAAATACCTGTACAAACCCAAAATGAACATTTTCCCCTACCATCCCCTCTTACAAAAAAAATCTAGGTTTAATCAAAAATATTCTACACATAATTTTTAAGGTTATTCAATCAAATTTTGTTCATACCTCAAAGACAACTGCTTGTTTTCTTCTTTTGTTCGCTGTTGTTTTTCTTCGTGGCTTTCGTGATCCTCTTGTAAGACAGAAACTTGTGATGACAACCGCCTAATCTGAGAACCAAATTGATACAACTGCATGTAAACAGATGAAACTCATTTGCATTATTTAACAAACTGTAATATATTGCAAATAAACTTCAATAAAAAATTTATTTGTATTTTTGTTAATTTTAGCTTCTTTTTTTGTTAATTTTGGTTTTTTCAAAAGTTTGATTATAACAAGTTGTGACAGTTTATAATGCAATAAACTTATTCTTAAAAGTTACATTTTTTATAATTATGTTTTACTAAGTTTTAATGCTTAATTTGTAAACTGTTGCAACTTTTCATACAATTATTATTTGAACACTTTGACCAATTAATATGTAAACTACATATTTTTTTAAGTTAGTAAGGAACTGCTGGCATAAAGTAATTGCTTTTAAGCATCTATTTTTGGTGAACCTCTGTCACTTTCACAATAAAATGTCAAACAAATAATTCATAAGAAAAACAACTTGCAAAAATCAAATACCATAAAAATCGAGCTCTGCCTTCACAGCAAAAAAAAATCTGCAGAATAATTTTGCAAAAAATAACTAAGAAATCATGCACAGCTTCACAAGCATCTTCACAGATCTTCTAATGGCCGTGCACTTGCATGTGTTTTCACAGGCAGAATATTTTAGGCATGGCAAAAGAAACCGTACAAACTCATCTTGGTGGAAAAACATTCCGGCCAAGCTATCAGCTGAAAAAAATGTTGTGATAACAAAACAGCACCCCCCCCCCCCTTCTCAAATCTTACGGTTTGTTCCTGAA
>JAOBAT010095947.1:0-16744 GCA_026413305.1 Hydrozoanthus tunicans | reverse complement strand
AGATAGAATTAGCTGGGTGTCGATTTTGTTGAGGGAGGAAAACCGGAGAGCCCGGAGAAAAACCCTCGGAGTTAGATTGAGATCAACAAATCTCAGCCCACATGCGGAAATCAGGACTCGATCCCAGGTCCACAGTGGTGGGAGGCATGAGCGCTAACCGCTCGGCCGTCCTGACTCCCCAATGCTTAAAATGAATGTTCTTGTTCAGAGTTTACAATGATTCTGTTACATTTGTCCAACTCAGTTAATTTTTACCCCTTTCACCTTCACCATCACTTCTTTCTCCCTATCACATCAAAATGAAAACAAGTGACTGGTTTGGGAATGAGGCACAGGCAGCCACAACAAACAGTTCGAGGTGACATTCAAATTTAACTTCCAATGGTCATTCCAAAACTCTAAACTTGCAGAGTTTTAAAACCAACAAGAATTGTTTTATTTTTTGACAGATGCTTCCCAAATACAGGATAAAGATGGTTAAACAAAAGTATTTTGTCTTCCTTGTGTAAATTGTTGTAGTTATCATCATTTAGATGGGTTTTCGGACAGGTTTTCATCATGCATTCCTCATGTGGCATGGAAGGCAACTCCATTTGCCTGCTGAACACAGTCGCTATCAGTAAACGGCCAAAGTCTCCCATAAAAATACAGCCTACAAAAAAATGTCTAAAGCTTCTTTGATTATTTTTGCTCTCAGAATCCTAAATTCACTGTGCTCCTAAAACTTTTAACTCAGTGACAGTGTGCCAAAAATGTATGCAGTGCGCCTAGAAATTTAGTCCTGGTATCATGTGTGCACCCAAAAGTAAACTTTGAGCCCTGTCTAAAACACCATTTCCCATGTATGAACAAGTTAGAACTTTCAATAAATGAAACTATCACATAATTAAAATGATATGTCATGAAATTAATACGTATTAAGAAGTTCTTCAAAAGTTTGTGGTGAGACCAAACAAGTTGTTTGTTTTCTTTTAAATGAAGGTTTTAGTATTGTACCAGACAGTAACTGGGTACTAAAATTGGGAAAAGAGTATGCAGTGTCAGTCCAGTTATTTGACAAAGATGGACATAAGATCTATATGGCAGATGTAAGTACTTAATAATTATATTAAAATGCTAAAGGTTTAGATTGTTTTGTAGCATTTTAATTGCTGGTTAGAAAGGTTAAGAGAAGGTTTGAAATGTATTTAGTTCTTATGATTGAGTAAGCTCTGTTGCAAAATCACTCTGATTAACCTCACCTTCTTTGTCAGGACACTAAAGAAGTTCAACAACACTCCAGGCATTTGGTTTTCAATATGGCCAACACAAACAAATTAATTTTACAAAGTTTGCCATACATTTTTAAAAGTTTAGTAATTTAGTCTGCATAAACATTAGCTTTGCCTGAAAATTTGTAAGAAGTATATAGATTTTGTTTCGTTGGTTGTTCCTTGAAATGATACTAGATGCTTGTATAGAAATTTGTAAGAAGAAAATACATGTAGAGGATTAATGTTTTGCAGCTCAAATAGTTTGTCTACTGTACAATCTGTGTTTGTTTTTACTATTCAACATCATGTAGTTCAAGGGGACTGGCCATAGTTTGGGTTTCTGTTTTCTGATCTTGTTTAATTTATTTTTCTCTACTTGAACTAAACAGAATAATTGAATAATGAAAATTGAATAATGTTTCAGAATATCCAGATACATACCACTTTCTCAGACCGCTATTTTTTGAAAATATGGTCGTCTCGCAATGGATCTTATCATCATGTTAGGACTCTCAAAAAGGGGAAGACTGTCATTAAGGCCATCTACACCAGTATAAAGGTTTGCTTGAAATAATTACTAGACTAGTTTTTTTTCTTGTGATTAGCACATGTTATAAGGCAGAAGGACAGGGTAAAATTGCTCTGCTGCTTTCAACATAAACAGTGCCAATAATTTATTATGGTTTCCAAGGATAAAAAAACCTTTAGAAGAAAAAGCCTTAGTTCTCATCTCTTGAAAGTTATGATTCTCACTTTCTATTGAAACTGTTAAGTATAGTAATCAAAATTGTGTACTTTTTGTGATTAAAATGCACAAAATGTAAATGTATATGAAAAAATGTGCTGGTCAAGTTTAATGATAAAGTTGTAAAAGTTATCAAAGTCAAAGGTTGTTGTCCAGTTCTCAGTTTGAAAGAAAAACCCTTTTTTTATATTGTAAAAGATTGTTAAAAACAATACAATCAATGATTTTTATTAATTACTTAAGTTTCAGGCTTGCTTTTTATTTACAGCTGTGAGATTTATTCAAGTTATGTTCACATTGTTTAATTGTAGATGGTATCTTCTTTTTTGTTTCCCTAGATTGAGGGTAGAGATGAAATCTTTACATTTGAGTACCCTATCTCAGGGCAGCAAGAAGCTGAAATCTTTGAACCAGTGCTGGTGGAGCCAGACTTGCTTGTGTTTCCGTGGCACCCACCCAACACCCAGAAGTCAACAGGAGGGACAAACCTGCAATATCAGTATTCTCTCAATGTATGTTTCCAAAATGCTTGTAAACATGTTTTTTTGTTAAACATTTAATGTGCCACAGTGAACAAATTGAATGATCATAACAGCTCTAGAATGGTAGCTATGGCTAGCATGGAAGATGAGACCATGTTAAAATACTACTAGTGTGGAAATTGAAGATCCAGGATTTTTTTTCAGAATTGTGAAAAAGAGATACAGTATAAGATAAACATGTTGCCAAACCTTCGGGAAGTGTGTTTTTTGAGGCTCAACACTGGTGTTTTTTGTCTGCAATTGAAGACCCTAGTGCAAAAACGATGTAAGTGACTGTACACTAAATTCTCCCAATGGTTATCAAGAGATAATAGGGATAATGCAGAGAGAATTGAGAACTTCATCAAAAGTCACTTACGTCATTTTTGCACTATACTCTTCAAATAATCAAGAGTGAATCATCCACGTCATGCTTGGTTGAGCACTGACAACGGATATGACATCAATGACTCAACGTGTGCCCCTCTGAAGTTAACTGCATTAAATAGAGAGAGGCCAAATGGGCTATCACTATATAATATTACATTTTGGGTGTAGTTTTTGTTGTCCTTAGTTGAGTCATTTACGTCATAATATATGGCAATTCTAAACTCTGTAATGGCAGACAGATTTTTCATTCAGTTCATTAAGAAAATCAAGACACTCGCAGAGCTCCTACACAATTTGTTACTCTAGGAGTAATAGTTTGAGTTCTAATCTGTAGATTGGCATACAAAATGTTGAAAAAAATTCATGTTGGTTTTTGCACTAGTAGCACTTTAAGACTATCACTTTGAAAGAATTAACTTGTTAGGGTATTTCTACAGGAACTATTGCTCAAATAACCAAGTTTGAAATACACTGTAAAGTGTGACATTTTAGTAGTTTTGCAAGACTCTTAACTGCAACTCTTGCCTTGTTGTAAATTTAGATTCGATTTATATTGCTAGCAGAATTAATGGTTTGATAAAGGTTTAAGATTTTCACCATGAAAATATTGGAAGGTAGTGACTTTTTCAATTGTAGTCCTTCATTTGAGAAAAGATGAAGGACTGCAGTCTGAAACGACGATATACATACCTTTCAAGGTGTAAAGATTGAAAAAGTTGTCAAACTGTTGTTATAGAAACCCCAGTGCAGCAGCACAACAAGAAGCAAAATTTTTGTCATCTTTTTTCCGGTTTAGGCTCAAATTGACCACTTACAAATATTCTGGAAATTAGCTGTTTGCTGCTTGGTAACTTCTTGTTGAAAAAATCAACATTTTTAATGTTTAACCTTGACTGATAATCTTTTTGGGTTGTTATATCAGGCAACTGGTGGTAGTGGAATATACCTTTGGTCCTCTGCCAATAGCTCTGTTGCTACTGTAAGTACTAAAGGCGAGGTCTTGACGACAATAAGTATTGGTCAGACACAAGTGAGGGCTGCAGACTCAAGAAACACTGAACATTTTGGAACAACAGAGGTGAGAAAAGTTGTCATAACACAAACAGGATTTGTACATGTTATAATTGTTTTGGCATTTTGACTCGAGGAGTCACAGGGGAATAGGAACTAGGGCTGAGGGCCCCTTGCAGTCTGCCACTAGGGACCTCTGGTTTAGCATCTCTCTCTCTCTCTCTCTCTCTGTGAAAACATGAAAGCCTGTAGTAGCTGTTTGCAGGTTCAGCTGGAAATCAAACCTAGCCCTCCCTCGACTTGCGCCTAACCAGGTGGGTTAAGTTGGGTTTCAAGTTTTTGATTTTCTTGGAAAAAAGCCAAGTGCTTAAAATGAGAGTATCCTACTAGAACTTTGAACAGTTTTTAACCCAACCAGTTTATGAACATTAACTTCTCCTTATACAACTAATACAAAATAGTTCATCCTGTTATGAGAACATGGAAATTGATCAGACATAGAGAACTACCAAAGACAAAAAACAAAGATCTCCTTAACTGTTAATAGGAAAAGTATGGGTTCTAGTTAGGAGAATTTAGCAACTTGTCATTTGGCATATTTGGGGCTGAAAGGGCTAATGGTGGCCAATTTCCTCCCTGGTCCATCTTCACTCACACATCACTGGGCCAGCATTTACAATGACCCCCTCCTGGTTTGCTGGAAAGCAACCACAATACTATCATCTACAGAAAATATTCTTAGTGTTCCCCACATGCTAAACTAAGAACTATGTTAACTATGGCTGTTTTTTTTATAGGTGCATGTTCTCCCTCCCGGAAAAATGGAGTTTTTCCCTTCCCCTGTTGAGGCAGAAATTGATACTATTCTTTCCCTGCCCTTGGCTGTAGCAACCAGCCTCACTGACAAAGGTAGCTAAAAAGTCTTTTTTCTATTTCCTTTAGCCTGTTTAGTCAGAGTAATTATTGCTGCCGAATGCCACGAGGTAACTGGTGCACTAATTTCTTTTTTATAAGCATCTCTTGGCCACAATTTTTTTTGCAGATAGGTTCTTTTATTATTTTTGTCTCCTAACTGGGCAAAGGCCTGGTAATGAGAGTGCCTGCAATCTAACATGGTAGGTTGATGTTGATCTCTTTTACCATTGATTGTCAACCTTGGATATCTGCCAAGAAAATTCAAAATTATGCAGGAGTCTGAAAACTAAAAGACAAGCCAGGCATTGCAAGAAAGAGAAATAAAAGGCTCAAAAAGTGTTTAGCAGCTCTTTACTAACTCTACATTTACTACTAGTAATAAGGATAGTTGAATTTGGCTAACCAAGCTCCAACACAGCTCCAAAAAGCTCAAAAAGTATTTAGCAGCTCTTTTCTAACTCTACATTTACTACTAGTAATAAGGGTAGTTGAATTTGGCTAACCAAGCTCCAACACAGCTCCAAAAAGCTTAAAAAGTATTTAGCAGCTCTTTTCTAACTCTACATTTACTACTAATATTAAGGGTAGTTGAATTTGGGTAAGCAAGCTCCAACACAGCTCTACATCTAATACCGTCTAGTAACAATACCAGCAACATAAGTCAGTATAGACTGGTCGACACTTACCAAAGTATAACACAGTAAATCGACACCTTAATCTTTTTCATGTTCATTATCAAGATTAGTAAAAAATTAAGTATTAATTTTTGACAAACAGTTTGAAACTTATAGACCCTATTCATAAATGGCAGCTGTTTAAATTCTCTTTTGTTTACATTCAGGTTAGCCCTACTTGCTTCGTTCTTGAGAAGAATATGTTGTTCAAAACAAGGCCAGTAGGGCTTACTTGAAAGTAGACAAAACGTTATTTTAATTGCTGCCATTTATGTGTAGGGTCTAAATCATGTGTTGCTGCTGCAAATTATTGTAATGCTGTCAGATATCAATTTGTTTTTATTTATGACTTACAGAATTGAAGGACCATTATCATGTATTCACCGATTGCCGAGGGCTGCCCCTCACTTATACACTCTCAGATCCTTCAGTGTTTCAAGTCATAGAAGGAAGAGGTAAAACACTCAGAATTCTTACTTCACTAGAACATGTTTTAGCTTGGGGTGCCCATGGCATAATTATTGTGCCACTATTTCTTGCTTAAAAGCTAAGCTGGTTGTGGTTAAATGCATCACAACACTCTGGTGAGGTAAAACACGATACAAAACATTTATCCTTGTTTTTCTAGTTGTTATAATTATAGTAAAATCTAAGTACAAATTACAGACAACACAATACATGACTCTCTGGTATATACAGAACAGTATAAGTACACAATACACTGCAATACTCTGATAATTACAATACACCTTATTGGCTCAATTGCAGTCCACTTAGGTGCCAGCAGACAGAGTTTTTCTTTCAGTATATGTTTTACTCTGAGTTACTTTCTGTTACAGGTGACTATAAGGTCCAGCCACACAGTTGCATGTCCGTGCGTCTGAAAGCCTTGCGACCTGGATTTACTACGCTAATAGTTACATACCAGTATAAAGATGTGTCACTCAAAGCCACAATTACAATTGGAGCTTATCTTCCACTTCAGGTAATTAGCACTTATCTACTGCGAAAGGGAACTGCTATTAGGCAACTGGGCGTAAAAAAACGAACAAAAGAATTAGTGATATATTTTCATGTAAAGGTTAGAAACAAGCCATTTGTTGCCTTTTATAAGTTTTTTCTATTCTTGTGGCCCAAGTGGATGCTGAAGGACCATTTGGGAAAAACCAAGGAGCTGTTACTTTCGGTACAGCCTGAGCAACGAGGTTGTTAAGACATTAGTTAAATTACTTGAAAGGAAACACTGGTTTTTTCACTGCAACTTTCTGTAGTATAAGATGTAGAACTGCAATAAAATAACGAATCATTCTCCTAGCCTCAATTTAAGGCACCTTTCATTTGTTTATACCGTAATACTTCTTGCTTTTTACTTAAAACTGTTTAGCTGCTGCTATAGCATTTTACATTTAATTACACCGCTTTTGCGGCTTTGCTGTAGGTGTACGTATTTGTGTTTGTCATATTTGTATTGCCAGGTTAAATGGATCTAAACAAGAACGAAAGAGTGAATATTTGAAAATTAATAATGTACTTGTACCTGTAAGTGAAATGCAAAATAAATGTTGTTGTTGTTGTTATTATTATTATTATTATTGTTATAATTATGGTTATTATTAACTCTAGATGAATACTTCTATTGATTTACTTCCAGGTAATAGACCCCCAGGAAACAGCATTGGTTACACTGGGTTCAGCAAGGACCTTACTGCTGGAGGGAGGGCCGCTTCCGTGGATACTTGATACGTCATCGTATTATGAAAAAGGTGAGTCAGGGCATAATAAATACAGGGACTGGTTATGAAATCATTTTTGAATTCCTTTGTTCTCCTTTTGATTTCATTTCAAAGTGTGCCGACTTTCATAACTAGTCATGTGTTACTGTTACTGTGGTCAGGTTCATGCGTCACCCTTTTATAATTCATGTGTGCCCATGCAATACATTAAGGTCTTGTATGAAACAGTTGAGCCTCAGTGATGTATCGTTAGTAGAATTAGACTTAACATGGTTTTTTAGAAAACGTTGACAAGGATGCCACTGTCGTTTCTTCTTGAATAGTGGATGCTGAGGAGGAAAAAGATGTTCTCATTGGTTATTACCGCTCCAAAGACTACCAAGGTAATAAGAGACAGGGTATGGTGAAGGAAGAGCCATTGTCAAGCTCTCTACTGTGTCTTGAAATGTTTACCTCTTACTTTAACCATATTTAGGGCCTGACACTAACTTATTAAGGCATGTGAAAACTTAGCTGTTACTGACTGTAGTTGGCTTGTTACCACTAATTTTGTCCAAACTTTGTTGTCATTTCTCTTCTTTTTAGTTGATGTTGGGGGATCAAACTCTTTACATTTTTTCAACGTTCTTTGCTTGGAACTTGGAGAACAGGTACTGTAATGAGCAAAAGTGTTCTCGCAAGTGCTGCACATATAAACCTAAAACAACATGTAGCCGTTGTTAGTAGACACTAAGGCCACTGTACTGTGGGTAATCTACCTTAATAGGCCAGATCAGCACAGCACATCACAGCTAGTAACAAATGGGCTAAATTGCTAGATATATGAAGCCAAGTGTAATGCAGAGTGTTGTGGTTGTTAACTGTACTTTAGACCCGTTTCAAACGCCATGCTACAGTCTCGCTTAGCTACCAGAGAATTCCGAAAATAACGGCCCCCAGAATAACTTTCAGGTTTTGCCAGAAAAAGGGGCTTCTAATTTCAGGTAGCAGTTATTTTTGGAGAGGTAAAAAATGTTTGTAATTCGTAATGGTCTCAGACAAAGAGAGTACATATATTTAAAGGTTAATTCCATTGGTATTCGTATTCCTACAATAAAACGTAACCCGGTGAACATACAGTAAACAAAACAGACTACCATAGAATTCTGAAAGTAACAGCCAGCGTTACTTTCGAATTTTGCCAGCAGAAGGGGCCACTACTTTTGGGTAGCTGTTACTTTCGAGGGGGGTGGGGTGGGGTGGGGCGCTACTTTCGGAATTCTACGGTAGTTCAATTAAGCACGGCGTCTGAAACAAGCCTCCATTAGCCCGAGCTAAACTGAGACGTGTACAACGAGTCAGCTTGTCGTGCTACCCGACTATGGCGCGGGTCAGTATTAAATGCACCACTCGCGGCGTGATGAAGTCTGATTTCTAAGTTCAGGTGACCTCAGCACCACTTTTGCAGGGCGTAAAGATATAATTTATTCTGATGATTACTGACTGTTTCTAAAAACTCTTTCACTTTGCTTAGGTGTTAACAGTAAGGCTGGGTAATAAGCCATCATCAAAGAATCTTTATCCAGCAAGCGCTCTCAAAACAATCAGGTAACAACGGCAATTAAATAGTTATTTTTGTATGTAACTTGCATGTAGCAATATTACAGTGCAACCTCTTTTTAGCGGCCACCCCTCCAGTAAGCAGCCACTTTCAAAAGTAAACTGCTGTATTTGACATCTTTATTGAGCGGCCACTTTTCAAAATCCCGAGGGTGGCCGTTTAATAGAGGTTGGAGTGAGTCAGTAAGCCCGTCAAATTGAGTACTTTATATTGTTTCTGTGTAGTTATGCATGTGATGTACCAGCGTCCATGACGATTGTCCCAGTGATAAATCTTCCTGTTATCGATGGACGGCAGTTGACACCAGAGAACTGTGTTAGTTCAAACAAAGAGGTTAGTGACTACACATTTATTGTAAAACACTTTAAACGTCTTACAAGGCATATAACTTGAAATGAGTTTAAGAACGTGAAAACATGCTTCTTCAAAGTTTGAATGAAATTCGATAAAAAAGAGCTGTTTTTCCTATGTGTTTTTGGAACCTAGTTTGATGGACTGGGGCGACACCTAAGTAATGATACGTCACAAGCATTCCCGTATACAGCTTGAGGAGACAAAAAACTTGTCTGCTATCTTGCTTGTTTCAAACAAAAAGACATCAACAAATCAAAGAAAAGCAAAAAGTCACATGATTTTTGTTCACAATGGCTTCTTGGCCAAGCAAATTGAAGGAGCATTGGAACTCTGAACGCTCCAGAATTTTCGTCGTATTCATTTTCAAACATGGCAGGAATGTGTTTTCATAACGTTCTTTAAGAAAATCGAAAATCTCTTACTTATGTTATATACTTTGTAAAGGGTTTTTCATAACAGTGTTTCGTTTTGCCATCAGTAAATGTCAAGCAGTAATAGCATTAGACAGTGACTGTGTGTATGCTTATCTGGTTATGAAATTCAGAGTTATGACGCTGGCAAAACTTAGATTACTGGGTAGAGGCCCTATGCATAAACGGTGGCAGTTTAAACGTTCTCTTGTCTATCGCAACGAGCCTCGTTTTGCGTCACATATTCTTTTGAAAGTTTAACTCAAGAACAAGGCTTGTTGCACCAATTTGAATGTAGAAAAAAGAATATTTGAATCACCACCAATTACGCATAGGATCCATAGATGTACCTTAACCCATTAAGTATTGCTGTTGCAAGAGCAAAAATTCAATTTCAAAAGTCGTTCAAGTATCCTCTCGGTGCCATTATCAAGAATATAAACCTTCCTTTCTTGGTAATGGCATTGAGAGAATGCCGAAACGTCGATTCTATTTTAATCTTGTTTAACTGTATTTCTCACTGTTTATCTGAAAATTAAATTGATTGGTTCTAAATATGTTTGGTGTTGATGGACCATATCATTACTTACTTGAAAACTATTTGATTAAACATGATTATGTGTAGATGCCAGTGATGATGTGAGGAGATCTAGGCACATTAACGTAAACCCTTACCAAGACTTGTTCTTTAAAATGTTTTCAATTAAGTAACTAACGAACTTAAATTTGAGTACGTTTAAAAGAAGCAGCCAATCTTTGTTATTTGTATCTTGCAGAAATATAACAAGGAAAATTGTTTCTTTTTAGCAAGTTACAAGAAGGAAGCCCTAAGCTTCATTCAATTTAAATCAAAGAGCAAAGGGCAATGGTTATTGGTTGTTGTTAAAATAGCATTTGGGTGATATCTTGCAGCCATCTTGTGTAGTCATAAACTTAGTTTTGAATTTTGTGTTAAATGTTTATTTTAGATCCATGTCAGAAACAATCAGGATCTCAAGTTAGTGTTGAACCTGCGGGATGCCAAAGGTCGACTCTTCCACAACTTTACCTCACTGTCAGTGTTTTGGTCAACCTCTGATCCATCGCGAGCCTTTGTCCTCGGCTCAAAACACTCAGTCAAGATGATGTTTATCAAGATGTCAGATGATCAAAATACTATTAAGGCAATTTGTAAGTTTTTGCTTTTCAACCTTTGCAAACAGCTAGGTTATATCTTGTACATGTGGTCCTAAGCAGAAGCATAAGTTTACCAAGGTTTTTAGAGTTGTAGGTACTTGAAAATAGACTTAGAAGAAAATACTAGATAAAACTTATTTTTGAATGTTCGAAAACAGTGTTCACCATTTTTTATTCAATGTGGCTTCTTCCGGTAATTAACATTTTATGATTACATATACTTTTCTCGTCTATTTAAAACTCAACTGTCCCATCGTACAACTTTTGACATTTGAAGTTTATTCATAAATTTTTGTAAACTAATTTTAGCTAGGGCAGATGAAAGTTTTTATTTTTTTTCAATTATTCTGCTTTGTTAAACAGCATACACAACCGTGCGGTTGAACGATGAGATGGGAGGAGTCACAGTGAGGGCGGCCATTAATGGCTATGAGTGTTCTGTTTTGATAAAGTGTCATATTGAGCTGAAGGTTAGTGACAATGATTTATTGGTGTTTTTCGTAAATGTTCTAGGTTAGGCGGAAGTGAGAAAACAAATCTGAAATCCTAAATCAAAGTAAAATGGCGGGCCAATCAGTGAACCTCGGCTGTTAAATTGAGAGACAACATGCAGTTTACAGTTGCCAGTTATGCGTGCTTGTGTTTTAGAACAACATAATAGTTTAATGGATTAGTTCTGGTTTCTGTAAAATTATCTATTTAACCCCTTTCCCAAAGCTAACTTTACCCTATCTGTGACACCAGTCAACCTACCCTTCCTCAGAAAATAAAGCTAAACTTTACTCCAACCTTGACGCTAAAGTCCGTCACTAGGGAGGGGTCGGTGAGTATAGTAGTCTGAATCAACCCTGGTCAACCTACCCTCCCTCAGAACATAAAACTAAACTTTACCCAACCTTGACTCAAAAGTCCATCCCAAGGGAGGGGTCTTTGATTGGTTTCCAGAAATCGGGCAGCCCCTAAATAGGATCCTTATGAACGGATCTCAAGCAGAGAAATAAATGAGGATTGGCAAACAGTGTTATATCTTAGTAGGCAATCAAACTTGAGAAGCGTTAGAAAGAAAGAGGTTGGAAAATGTTTCTATTGGCATAATTCGTAAAAAAGAAAAGTTTTATTAGTTATGAAAAACCTGGTAAAACATGTGTTTGGAACTTGAAGTTTATGTTATGAAGGTAAGAATGCCTTGAACACGACAGTTAAAAACGCTTCCATAGGTCAAACACTGTCATAGGTGTGCACTATGAGCCATTTGCACACCAATCCCTTACGAATCTATTAATCGTTAGACGCCCGTCAAGCTCCCCCTGGCAGGACACCTCAAGCTACTGTTGGTTCCAGAAAGGAGGATTGACCCAAGGGCTGCTTCTGTGTACAATCACCCGGACAACAAGGTGAGACAGTAGGGAGCTTTCTATGGAAGCCCTTTCTATAGGGGAAGGGAGGGGGGTTGTTTGAGAGAAAGGGCTTAATAGATACAACAATATCATTGGCGTGACTCAATTTTTTTTTCATTTATCCATCTTCTTCATAAATAAGAAGAACGATACTTTTCAGTTTTTGTGATATAGTTCTGAATGCCTGGTAATACTTAACAATATTGTCTTTAAAAAGACCAACTTAACTGTCATAGTTTTTTGCACATGAAGCACTGGGCTGCTATACCATAAACATCACGTAAATTTCCAAAGGTAGAAATTTCTGTGTTCAGTTACAAACGACTACCATTTGTTTTTCTAGTTTTTCAACTGCTGCTGATTCATTCATCAACTCATCCACTAATCTGTTTCTGCAAATCATACTAACTACCCTACAACCCATGAATCCCTTTCACTTTTTCATTTCTGTGTATTTTCTGTAATCCAACCGTAAATCCATGAACTGATTCCTCTCGTTCATCTTATGTTTAACTTTTCTATTAACCAACCTTTTATCCGTAAATCTATTCACCTTTCCTTTTTTTGCAATTTTAAGTATCAATTTGTTGTGTGTAGTTGATTGATATTATCTTTGGCCAATGCTATACAAAGACTTACCCTGTTTGTTTATGTACAGGCTACATTTAACATTGTGGGTGGCTCAGGCCATTTTGCAGTAAAGGGGAGTGATGCTGAGGTTGGACGAACTGTTTATCATGGCAGGTCAGACGTTCTGGTAAGATGTGGCTTCTGTTTTGATCAATTTACTTTGCAACTTGAAAATTACTGTATTTTTTTGTTCCTCCGTTTCTATTTCATAATCTGCAAAGGTCAACCATTAAAATCAATATGTGTGAAGTGTTGATACCAAGTATGTTTAATTCCTTTAATTGTATTTAATTGTTCAGCGAGGTTTCCTTGTTGTTTGCAAAGTTTGTGGAATTCGAAAAACAATAGAAACTGGAAAAATCATGGAATTGAGATTTTAGCTTTGGTCTTATGGTCTCATTAAAATGTTAAGATTAAGTACCTTTTTCCAAGGTTTGTGGTAGTAGATACCGGTAACTTTCGACAACATAAAACTTTGATAGTTTACTGTTTTTTAAATAATAAGAATTTGTTTATTTTCAACAAGTTCCACTATATTTTAGTGTCAGTTTTTTCATAACTCAAGCTAGCAACAACCATGAGTTTTTATTGTCCAGTTTCTCTGCGTGAACTTTCTTTCATTTCCTACTTCTAATGGCTTGCAAATTGTATTCCAGGTCATTCCAAGAAGCGAAGGTTTGTTTACCCTGTCAGTGCATGATTTCTGCTTGGACTCGCCCAGTCCAGACACAGTGAATGTGCAGATTTCCGACATATTTAGTCTGGATGTAAAAGTTGTGGATAAGGTACAGTTTGGTTGTGGGTATCTATTTTCTGCATTTGAAAAAGGCCAATCTCTGCAGTGCTCGTGCAGGTCCTGAGAAATTGTTGAAAATTGAAACTTGTCTGAAGAACCTAAAAAACACTTGCCACTTACAAAATATTTTGGAAATTAAGAAATTTTGTGATTACTTCGAAGAAGTAATTCCAATCAGCCTTACCCAAAAATAGGCAAATTTGTTCCTTCTAGTTAATGGTGAACGCTTATTTTAATTTCTGTTTTTATTACCACAAAGTTTGTTTAAAGTGAGTCATTGAAAAGACATGGAATTTTGATAGAACAATAGCGTACAAACCCCGCTTAGAAAAACAACTGAAAATCCACAGAACTAGCTACTTTGAGTTTAGTAGCACAAAAGCATACCCTAAAGTCTTTATTTCATATTTTTTTACTTCAAGTATTTTTAGTAGTTTCTTCATGTTCATCATCTTGTTTATACATATTTTTTAATTTTATTATTATTACTTTTTTATGTCATGTATATTGATATTACAGCTTCAGACACTAAGTGGAACCTACCATTTAGTGTTTTGATTTATCCGTTTTTTTTCTTTTCAGGTCGAATTAGGATCTTCAGTCACCTTGGAAGTGAAGGTTCTCAATGCGTTTGGTGTTCCTATGTTACTTGGCAACCCGGATCTTGTCCAACCTACCCCGCACTTTACTCCTGATATTCTTCTTATCAAGTGAGTTGTGTCAAAAAGAGCGTATTAACTCCGTAGAAGTGTGGTGAGCCGCAAGGAGGGAGGGAAAGGGGGGATTGTGTTAATACCGTCTCCAGAAATATACACTTAGTTAACATTATTAATCATTACCGAAAACGTTTTGTTTTCTTTGTCATTGGTCATATATCTATAGGATTTTCTAAGAACAGTTTTTAGGAGTTTACCATTCTACTACGTTGTTTTCTACTTGTAGGAGAGACAGCAGTACTGATAACAGACAGGGCCCAAACCATGACACGTTTTTCTATACCCTTCGGGGAGTAGCGCTGGGAACAACTAGCCTTAGTTTCTCCACCTCCACACTGTCAGGTAGAAGGGCAACAAGTGAACCGAAAGACATTCAGGTACTTGTGCAGAGAGTTTTTTCAAATTTCTTTAAAGCATATGAGACCTATGGGCAAAGTGTTCACTTAAAACCCACGCGGTTTTAATGTTTGATTTCTGAAAGGAAAAAAATCGAAACGGTTTTTTCTTACTTTTTCTGTCGGTTCAACCCCTAAATACTTAGGGTGAGCAAATGGGAGCCTAGATCCTAGACATCTTGGTAGAGTTTTTGGCCATTCGTGTTAATTATGGTCCTAGGGCAATTGTGACAGATGTGTCTGAGCAAAAAGTGCTCAGCTCTCAGCTCAATCCAACATACAGTTCATTCATTGCAAAGAGGATGATGCATGGTTAAATGAAAATGTTTTAGTTTCGTGTAGCGATTTGAGCATCTCAAAAAGCATTTGTACCTATGTAGTTTAAACAGGTGTCAAAATAATTGAAAATAGGGTATTAAATTACTCGTTGATAAGGGCTCATATAGAATAACATGTGTTTCAAAAATGATTTTTGGCAGGTTTTTCCACCGTTACGGTTGGATCCACGAGTTGTGGTGCTTCTTGAGGGTGCCACATTTCAGGTGTGTTGGCTTGATTTGTGCTGAACTGGTGCGTGGTGTTGTTCAGCTCTTCTTGCAATAGTTATCAGTAGTTTGCTCTGTTTAGTTTATGTTGTGTCTCTAGGTGGTAGATATTTCACTGTGGTTTTGACTGTGTTTTCGAAAAAACAGCACTGCTCTCAACCAATCAGAATTGAGAAAGTACATTATTAGTTGAGAAACAGCTACACTAAATGTGATATCGAGTTCAAAATTTCAAAGCTTTTCAACTTACCGACTACAGTTTTGCTCAGTACACAACCTTGTTTGGCTTTATCGGTTTTCATTAAACCCAAATGGCCTGAGTAGTAAAATGTGGCTCAATCGCTGGACACAAAAAGGATTTAACGTCTTGTAGATGGAAATAACTTTCTCTTCCGGATGTTAGAGTATCTTAAATCGCCTTATTTCTTCCAAACCCAACGGGAACACTATTATATACAATTACAAATTAGTTAAGAATCCCAACTTGTTGGAAGCTATTTACATGCGTGGTAGATTTGACTGTGAGATCGCAAAAGCCAAACCCGGGACAACCACAAACAAATCCGGTACCCTAACCATACCGCCTGCTCTTTCTCTTTAACACAATTTCATGGCTCTTGCCTTGACTTGGCAAGCGGAGCCATAATGACATCGAGTCTGTGAGAGTGAGCCACATAAACAGAAAGCTCGACAATTCGTTTATTAAACTTTACAACCAATCAAAGTAGGTCTTCTATGCAATAAACTCAGGGAGCTTACGTATGTGTCATTGCATCGTGTTGCAGCCAATCACATACTTCGAATATATCTCGTGGTTACTCCAAATGGCATCATACACGCCGATTGAGCGCCTTTTGTTAACTAAAGTTGCCTCCTATTCCATCTTTAGGTACGTGCCACAGGAGGACCAAGCCCTCAGGTTGCCACTTCGTTCGTCATCAACAACCAAAGTATCGCGAGCGTCAACGATGTGGGTTTAGTGGAAGCTTTGCATCTTGGCAGCACGAATCTATCCGGCACTGCACAGGCTACCGATCCACAAACTGGACAAGCTGTCATATATTCAAGGGTAGGAAAATCTTAGTAATCAGTTAACTTAACCAGATTAAGCATCAAATATTACAATTTTTTGTGGATATTACAAAGGATGACCAAGTTTTCTATTCTCTTTCGCTACACTTAAACGAATAGAAAATAATTCTGATTTAAATTAAATGTAATAACACTCAAATATGGAGAGGCATCGCACAAGGGTCAGTGTGTCAATTATTACCACTGGCTGCTTGTTACAGAAAAGAATAATCCTGCAAGAAGTAAGGGCCAGGCGAAAAATAAGCCTGTGAAAAATGGTGCGACGTCAAGTGAGTGTAAACTCAATAGAGAGCGGTTTATATGAACAAACAAATCCTCAAGGGACAATGAGTGCGAATTGCTAATTACATGCATACCAAAAAAAAAGTTCCATCTCTCTCCACCCTCCCCC
>JAOBAT010095925.1:0-16756 GCA_026413305.1 Hydrozoanthus tunicans | reverse complement strand
CCACTACCACTACCACTACCACTACCACTACCACTACCACTACCACTACCACTACCACTACCACTACCACTACCACTCTTACTATTGATAGTATTCTTTGATAAATTAACAAACCTCTTTTTCTTCCTCCTTGGGTTTTAAGGGTCCAAAAGTTGCCTCCACGTCGTCGTGATCATCGCCGAATAACCTGGTGAAGAAACAGAAAGACAGCTTCGTCTCGAGCCTTAGAAGCGCCGATTTAAGCGCAACAACTCAGAAACACTTTAAATTATAGTTCACTCACATACACTTGAGCTTGGATTTGCCAATAAAAAACCTGAAAAGGTTCTAGAATTGGCCGTTCCATCAGAGAAAAAATAAACTTTTGCATTTAGATAGCATTGTTAGTCTGATGGAATTTTTGTATCTTAATGAGCCAATAAAGTGAAATTCAAACATGTTTAACAAAACGAAAGATCAGAAAGATCTTTTTCTACTTTCTAGATTATTCCAAAAACATTTGTGGCTTTTCCATACGAAACCGTACCTCAAATTTATAGATAGATTTTGATGCGTGAAAAGTTATTACTTGTAATTGTGAAACTATTGTAAACGCAAATTTTACTCTGGCTAAGTTCTCGAACTTGTTACAGCATTTAACAAATATCAATAAACTGGAAGGCGCATCAAATAAGTTTTTCTGACGATTGTTCTGAGATGTCCATACATGTGGTGGGCTACAACGTTTAATGAAATTACGGCCAAACTAATCTACGCTGTTAACAGTGTCTTATCCTAATAGTTTATTGATCAAATGGAAGCTTAATGTTGAAACGGGTCAGATCTCCGAAGTTAATTGATTCTTTAGGTGTAGGGCAGGATTAATTCACACTGAGAATGAAAAATGCAAGCCCTTGACTTTTCCTAACTTTTCCATGGTCAAATGCCTTCTTCCATGACCAAAAAAACTATGGGAACCGAAAGAATCCGCTCCAACAAAAAGGTGATTCACATTTCAATTCAACCGAGCTTGCCAATTACACGCTCTGGGCGCTAAAAGATGGCGTTAAGTTCTTGAGTTTAGAGCAAAACACTTAAAATAAACTTGATAACTCAAAACAAACTTATGATGTGGTCAATTTTACGAGCATACTTTTACTGAAACAAAACCACAACCAACAAAATTTCTTTGCTTTTCTAGGCCTAGAAATTGTATTTTCTAACACAATGATTTTTTAATGCCTGGAAAATGCAATTTTTAATTCCTTGCCTGGAAAATGCGTCTCTAATTCCATGATTTTCCCCGCCTGGAAAATGCATTGTCTAATTGCATGACTTTTTTAGACCTGGAAAATGCGTTTTCTAATGCCACGACGTTTTCAGGCCTGGAAAACGTACTTTCTAACTCCTTGACTTTTTAAGCCTGGATAATGCTATTTTTAATTGCATGACTTTTGTAGACCTGGAAAATGCGTTTTCTAATTCCACGACGTTTCCAGGCCTGGAAAACGTACTTTCTAACTCCTTGACTTTTGATCGTGTTAATCCTGTAGGAACCTCATAAATAGCAGTCAAGGTTCGACGTACAATAGACTTAACTTTGTGGCAACTGCAATACTTCTCACTCCTTCTCTTCATCGTTCATTTTACCAACTCTCATTTACATGTCAAAACTTTTGCATTGATTTTTTATACTCACGACTTTGATTGATTCTGATTTTGTTGATTTTCTTTCTCCTCAGCTTTTACGTCGGAGTCTGAAAAAAAATTTCAAGTAGTTACTGTGCTTGACAGGAGATAACACTGATGTTCACTTCACAATGTTGACAACAGCAAAGTTTGAGCAGAATATTAATAGAGACCTTAATCAGCAAGGAAGGCGCCAACGATGATTAATTAGTAGTAAGTACAATAGCTGCACGTTGGAATGCACTGTGCGGGCAACCTGTACGGCGTTATCTTGAAAATCACAACGTGAAAACCTACATTCTTGAGATTTTACGACTACGGTAACAGAAAATTTTCAGTTGCAGAATACTTTGTGCATACCACAGATTGTCATGTAAGAGCCCATAAAACATAGCAATAGCTACTAATAAAAACAACAGTAAAGAACAGGTGTGTGCAATCCCTTACTAAAGGGTCCGAAGGACTGTAAACTGTCAAACTCACTTTCAGAATTTATAAGGGGGAGGGTAAAAGATTTCTGTTTAATATGATATAGCTGAAGGTGAAACTGATAAAAGTAAAGAGATTAGAGAGGGAAGAGAAAGGAACGATAAAAAAGAGGCATGAAAAGGCAAAAGAACAAATTAAGAAAATAGAAAAGAACAGGACAAATTCTTTTGTAGATACAACTTTCTATCGAGGCAGTAATACTGCCGTTTCAACCAAGTTTCCTGTTCGAACTTTGTAGTTAAAATCATTTTTTAAACAACAATGCTTCTGCATAAACAAAATTCTCGACAATGTGTTACAAATACATAATACTTATCTAAGGACCAATTCGGACGTTGTTTACAAGTGCAGAATCTAATGCAAATGAGCTAAAACAATTTAATTTTCTTATTCGCATTAGATTAGGCATATGCGAAGTTCGATGTTTGAAACAGATCAAAACTGTAAGAAGCATAGTAAACATAGAATAATAATTAAGTTTTAATAAAACTAGTCAAGGATCTTAGTACGCATCCGCAGATTATCATGGCGTACCAGTTCGACTATCAACACACTTAATAGGGTGTAAAATATAATGAATAGTTTTATTTTATTTATTTATCTAGGGTGTAAAATAATCTACCTTTTTCGGTTTCTTGTTCTGTTTGGTTTTGTTCAACTCCGTTTGTTTCTTTAGTTTCCTCTGAAGTTCCAGACGTTAGACCGTTTCCAGAAGCCAACAAATCCTCGCCTTCCGCTCTTTCATCGTTCGAACTAGAGTTAATGTCAGATTTTTCTGATGAATCCTGAACCAAGCCATCGGGGTTCTTGTCTGTACTTGTTACCTGCTGAGAAGTGCAAGTCAACAAATCTGCGAGGTCAGGCACAGAAGCGTCCTCTACCAAAGATTCAGCTTCTAATGGTGATGACACTTCAGCAGTTTTTTCATTTTCCTCTGATACAAACTCCTTGTTATCAGATGTGTTAGCTGTGTTTTCGGTGGAAACACTTTCGTCTACTTTCTTATCGCCGTTGGCATCACTTCCTATATCTTTCTCGGGTTTTCTTTCTTCGTCCCCTAGGACTTTGTTCTCGATTTGCTGCTTTTCGCCTACAATTTCCCCATCGTGCGATTTGTTCTTTTCGCTTATAGCATTTTCTGTTCCTTTTTCTTCCTGTTCTTGTTCTTCTTCTCTTTCTTTTTCTTGTTGTTGCTGTTTTTCCTCATCTTCCTCTTCTTCATCTTCCTCTTCTTCATCATCATCATCATCATAATCTTCTTCTTCTTCATCATCTTCTTCTTCGTCTTCATCACTCTCTTCATCATCTCCCGTCTTAGTGTTCAAAGACTTCATTGTAGTTTCCTATATAAAAAAAAATTCTTTTAAAAGACTATTTTTCATTCGTTTTAAGTTATCAGTTATCAGAGCTGACATTAGCATCCATGGAAAGAGAACAAAATCTTGACTTGCAAGTGACGTCACAGCGGCCATGTTGGTGCCCTTGAACAAAATGATTTTAATGATTTCTTTTGTTTAGGAAAGACTGCAATGGTATACCTACCTTAATGGTCTTGAGTAACACTGTCATGATCTGCGCCCCCGTGTAATGATCATCTGTGTTGAACTCCCCACGAAGAACATAATACATGTTGTTCATGATTCGCTTCACCTACAAAGTAACATCACTAATAAGTGCCACTCTTTTTGAATAAATTAAGGAAAACTTACCTTTTAGAAGTCCACAAGTTTCGAATCAAGTTGGCAGGTAACCCAGCTTTCGCTTGGGATTGAGGTGCAAGATGCGAGACTGTTTTGCTTACGATTAAGAACGACAGCGATTTATATAACAACAAAAGTGACAAAGGTCTTCGTCCATGTAGAGTCAACGTTTGTCACAAAGCCATGTGTTGTGTAAAGGACTATCGCGAAAGAGAAACTTGTACGAATCAAGCATAATGACAGAAAAGGTAGGACTTGAGATTAACTAACCTCGTCCATAGTATTACCAGAACTGGCCACACTAGCAGAGTCTCCTCCGCCTGTCTGGAGTTTGCCCTCTGAAAATCCTCGCCTATGGGCTTCCTCAATAGCTTCTTCTTGAAGCTGCGATACAATGACATCACATTAATCCAAGGCTAGTCAAATGTTTCGTTTGGTTAACGCATACCCTTGTCTTCAAAGCTTCTTAAATCCTTAACACGATAGAGTTCGTTGAGCTAGACTGTGACGAGATAACACATACACAACTAAACGAAAAAATATACATACATACCTTTTCTGCCTCAGCAAGTCTTTCTTCATACTGTGCTTTCATTTGGACAGTTTTCGACCGCACTTCCTGATACTGCAAAGCAATTTCCAAGTCAAACAGTCAAACATTAATTTCAAAATTATTAGCCACATCGGAAAATCTGCTTGCTGATATTTGCGCCTTATAAATTCGTTAGTTACTATTATCATTATTATTATCGATAAACGCAACGACTAAAATCAACAAAACTCAAATCAAAAACGTGAATGAGTTGGGGTGTAGCCGGATTCGCACCGTGCTTATGGAAAAATCTCTTAATAAAACTATAAAGTAAATGTTTTCACAATTTAACAATGTCATTTTAAAACCGATGAGAAAAAACATTTCTCTCGACAATTCAACATAAATAACGTACCTTCTCTTGAAACAGTTCTAGCTCTTCTATCCGTTTCTGAAGGCCTTCTACGTATCGATCCTTTTCTGCTTGTGAAGCAAGAAGTTTGGTATACTGCGAAAAAAAGTATTGTCAATTGCACAGAAAATCAACGGACTACGTTAATGTCAGTAAGCAACGGTTTCTTCAACTCATTTTGTTCATTGATGTTATTTAATACTCACTGAGTCTGAGGCAGATAATTGTTTTAGTAAAACTATTCAAGTGATAATCAGAGGGAAATTATAGCCAACAAAAACGTGGTAAATTTATATTGCAATCGAGAGATGCTCGAGTCGATAACATACTTGTCCTTTTATAAAGCCTGCCGTTTTTTCTCCTCACTCAGAAGCAGAGCTTCGAAAGGCACTTGTTCATCTCGTTTACTTCCAAATATTCAAACGCTGTGGTAAATTTGGTTTAACGATGAAACGATTCTGTCAAATTGAGGAAAACGTGTGCAAAACTTTATTTGTTTTTGTCAACTGCTCTTTCGCGCGTATTGACGTGAAACATTTCCACCCAGAATTTAAACTTTCACTGATAAGCACAATCGTCAAAACCATTTCGTATTATCTTTGAAAGGTGATAGCCTATATTTTATTGCAACCTTTGCTTTTCCGAAATGCGTTTCTATAATGGCGTTTATCTCTCGAAAACATCTACAAAACGCGAGGCCATTTTGTAAAACTGTTCTCACGATTATATTCGACGTATACGTCAGCTTCCACCAATGAGAGCAGCAGAAACTCTGTTATCACCTGAGTAGTTTTACTATAAGGAAACAATTTTGATAGTCTGATAAAGGAGAACTTATACCATTTTTGATCTGATTAATGTATACAAGGAAGTTAATGCTTTTAATACAGAGTTGTCTCTGATTTAACTCCGCCATTGCTGTTCCAAAACCCGGATGTAAAAGGAGGAGGGTTGGGCGAGGGGTTAGCGACCCCTCCCCGTAAAATTCCTAGTGCTACAGAAACGCAGACAGGAACAAACCAAGACACTCCGGACTTGGCTGAAGATGGAATTCCAGCAGGACAACACATGACGCAACGTCTCTGATTTAAAAATTTGTTAAAATTTATCGAACGTTTCGACAAACACATCTGCCTTCATCAGCAGTGTTCAATTGTAAATTTTTCGACAACCGTCGAACTATAAAACAAGATACCGAAATACCAACTAAGATTACTTGGTATTGTGAGGACAAGGACTTTGGGAAACTGTGGGAACATATATGTGGTCATTCCCTGCATTTTTGTCAGACGTTTGTATTTGTGTTCTTTGTGCCATTTAATCATTTCCTTATGCCTGAGCAATTCTAATGTTTTGAAACCATTTTGGTTGTCTGATTAAGACATATAAGGGGATTAACACCATTTTCATTGTGTGATTAATTTGTATAAGGAAGTTAACAACCTTCTCATGTTTTTCCTCTTGTTCTCGCAACTTCTCTTGCAGCTCCATTAATACATTTTCTTTCTCATCTTGATCCGTTTTTGCACTTGAATACTGAACAGAAGCAAAGATACAGAAGGAATATTCAACATTAATATCAGCCGCGGTCACTATCACGGTGTATTAGCTACGGTAATAACCGATGTTCACGTACCTGTTACTACGTTTCACTGTCATAATTACTGTTTAATGAATAAATTCAGTCCTACTTATAATTAGCTAAATAATTAACAATTATTCCCCGAAGTGGAGGTGACTTAAATGTCAACCGTAAGGCATCGACAGTGTTAAACTACCAGGTGAATAGCATTTTTCAAAAAATTCAAAACATTTCACGAATTGAGGTGAGAAACTTCTTTTTATAATGTCTGCCGTATTGTTTTCTCGCCGACACGTAAAAATTCTCAAGGCATTTGTTCAGTTCACCTGGAGTCATTTCCTCAATAGCCGTTACAAGTGAATTATTATTTTTTGTTCAAACCATGCTGCATTTCTTTTGTTTTAATGGCCATGAATGAAAAGAAGATCGAGTTTGTAAACAAAGCCGGCTGGTAAACAATGCAAAAAGCTGTGCTATTGATATTAAGCGAAGGAAAATTACCATTAAACACTGAAATTTGTCGCTTTCTCTTCGTTTACTTCAAGAATGTCTTCTTCCGAAAATGAAGCAAAACGAAGAGCCACTTTTCACGGATGAGTGAACGAGGTGAATAGCACAGGTTATGCGGTGTTTGATGAACCAATCAGAGCGCACGAAAAGTACTATTCACCTAGGTACTAGTTTAATACTAAATCTGGATAACCTTTGGTGACCGAAAGGTAATCTTAATTGGTAGCATACCTGTTGGTACGTTTCACTGCCACAATAACTGTTTAATGAACAAATTTAGCCCTACTTACTGTTATCTGGATAAATCTGGAGAAAGACTTTGATGGCCGAAAGTATATCTTAAATGGTAACGGTCTAAATGGTTGCAGATTCGGCCACAATAACAAGTTTGTTCACTTCTGAGTTTATAAATAAATGTTACCTTATCTTCCACTGCAGACAGCTTCTTGTCAATGCTTTCCTTTTCCTCAACAAGTTCATCATATTTTCTTTTCCACTTTTCTTCTGCTTGTACAACCATTTTTGCAGCTTTTTCTTTCCAGCGGTCTTCTAGTTCGGCCTCAAACTTGTCCATCTATTGCCAGAAAGAACCACTACTGTATTAGTAAAACCCTTGCATGCATCAAAAATACTAAAAATCTAAAAACATCTGCACCAACAATAGGGATGACTAGCATGGTTTTTCTATCCGTTTCCCTTTCATTCTCCTTTCCAGTTTTCGTTCGCGCCCAGTACCCGCTCGACCGTGAAATCCGAATATGCCCTGTGGTTTTCTCCGTCAAAAATATCTTGTTTCAACCAGTTTCAAACAAGGCAGTTGAAAACTTCCAGGACACGGCACGATAGAATATACTGATGGAAGTAGTAAAAGTGAATTGGTACGGCCTATTAGATTTTAAGGTAACTGATCGGTAAAGTTTTAACTCACTTCTGTCTAACATGCAGACAAATATCATTTGAAAACATATGCATTTAGTAAAAACCATCTAGTATACTTTCACAAATACTGCAATTTTATTGTCTATTGAGTGAGAGACAGCGACTAGCGAATCTGCCCGTGTTTCCAAACAAATAAAACTCAAATAATTCTTTTCAAAAATAATCGTTCTTGTCTATAAATATCGGTGTAAATTTGAAGGTAATATACTAGGTGGTTCCTCTTAAGACTATTAGAGCACTTCCCTTCTCATTGAGAACTGCTAGTTGTTAAATATATCCTTTGCTTAGTATCCGAAGAGATGCTTCAGGACTAATTAGGACACAGTACAGCCAAAACTCCACATTTTCTTCGCTGCAGGCGGACATGGGGAACAACGAATGTGGGACTTTGTTTGCTTCAATGTTTGATAATAAATTTCTTACGGACTACTAAAACAGCCAATGAAACTACAAAAGACATTTAAAGAAAATCTCCTGCTTACCCAATAAGAAAACTACCGACAAGTGGAAGGCACAACACCAACACACACTAATACAATGATAGAACTAATTTCATCGTTACGGATGTGCAAATGTACACAGAAGTTCAGATCTATACGCTAATCATAGAAACCTGTTCTTGGCTGACAGTTCCACTGTTCTGTTTATCTCTTCTGTGTCTGTCTTTAAGAGACTGGGTTTCTTCCTATGTAAAGAAACAAAAAAAACAAATGAAAAGTGCTTCAAATTGTGGAATAAGTAGAAGAAACATGTAAAAATACTAAGGCAGACTAAGTTGTTGTTCGGTCTTTCAGTACCGGCAAGCCATTATACCAACATCCAACTTCTCCTTATATAACACATACAAAATAAAACATTTGGTAATGAGAAAACAGAAACTGATCAAACACTGTTAACTGGTGAAGATGAAAAGAAAATTTTTCCTAAACTGGTAACATGAAAAGTAGGGTTCTAGCTGGGAGAATTTAGCAATACGCCAACTGGTGTATTTGGGACTGAAAAGGTTAACGAAAAAGTTTGCCATGGTTATGGTTGATTGGATCAAAGATTGTGAGCTCGCAATCCTCCCAGGTTCTGTCTAAAGTAACTGGCACGATGATTCTTGGGACAGAGAAAAAGTAAGTGTGCAAACAACAAACCAACTAAAAAAATTAAACAACGAACGAGAGATAACATTTAAATTAGAAGAAATCATTGATTCACAAGTTGAAAGCTCAGAAAAAATTCTGAGTCACTGACGGGAATCGAACCCGCAACCTCTGATTACCGGCCAGATGCTCTACCCACTGAGCTATAGAGACTCACATTGGGAGCCAAGTCACTGGTTAAGTTCTTGTCGATTCTCGTCAGTGTTCTGGTCTGAGCTTTCAACTTGTGAATTAATAATTTCTTCAACTACATATCCAAGATTCACTCTACCATTAACTTGATAATAGATGCAAGTGTCAACGGACTATTGGACATATCGAGCAAGCAGTTTGCGAGACGTATGTCAAGCGGGAAAAGACAAGAACTTGACCTGTGACTCGGCTCCCAATGAATTTTTTCTGAGCTTTCAATTTCTGAATCAATAATTTCGTCTTCAACTGCATATCCAAGATTCACTCTACCACTAATTTGAACTAGGAGTTATCATTGGTAAGCTCGAGTACTGCGAGTGAGGTTAAGAGCTCACAACCAGCCATAAAAAACTTGTCGCACAATCTAAAATCGTCACCTGTAACTGATCATCAATACACGTGACTACCAAATATTCGTATAGGTTAGAGAAATGTCTTCGATCATCTCCGAGGTGTCTGAAGTCAGTCAGAGGTCTACTGAAGACAATTTCCAACGACAATACGCCATTGAAAAGCGGTCGACCCAAGAAACTTCTGAGGGAACCTGGCATCTAAGGACGCACAGGAAATCTTTAATCCTGGACGAAATTGACGCTGCAAGCCCCGAATAAAATGACACCCTAGAAAACGTGAACTATTGTGTATGATAAATACAGTTACAGCAAGGCCATAAAACATATTTGTACCTCATGCTGTGTCTTCAATTCTTCAAGTTCTTCTTCATACCTCTTCTTGTCAACAGCATGTTTTTTCTTGCGGTCAGCAAGTGACTACAGCAAAAAGAAACAGGTTCATGTAATCTTGCTTTTTAGCTTCTAATTGTATTTTCCATTAAATTTCCCGCATCGTTCCGTGAATGCTGCCGCAAATGCTTTTAAGTAATGATCTCAAGGAATGCTGACAGCAAAAATTTACTGTGTAAAACAATAGCTTTAAATACGATGCAAGTTGGAACACACAAATTGAATGGCTATCTACAGGCCATTGTTTTCAAAATTATACCACGAGAAAACTCATTTTTAGAATTTTAAAGACCACTGAAACATCCTAAAAAGTTCATTTCTTATGTTTTACATTTACAATTTAACTTTTTCTGTTTACAAAGAGTAATATGGAGAAGAAATGCTATCAATGTGCAAATCCACTGTCACCGTTAGCACCAAGAGTTTGGAAACACTGAAAGTGCTTACCTTTTCAAGTGATTCTTTTTCATGCCGCAAGTCTGACAAGTCCTCTTCCATGTGTTCCAAGCGGCTCTCGCATCTCTTGCGGTTCTGCCTTTCTTCTTTCAGGTCTTGTTTCAACCGTCCAGTCTGTTCCTCATTTTCTACATGACAAAACATGTTAGAAAGATTGAACAAAATAACTCATGCATATTGACTTAAGTTTTATTCCTAATACAAACTAGATAAGTGCAGATGCCACTTTGTCCATTTAAACCAAAACTTGGAAAATTGTGAGCCCGATTTGGAATCTGGTTTGGTTTAAATGAGGAATAAGCAGATTCAGGTGAAGCTTCATGGTTTGAAGTTTTAGCAAGGTGGCGGTTAACTACTTAACATCAACGTTTTCCCAGGGCCAGCGGTAAAATCAATCTCACCACTATACCTGTATGAGAGTCCTTTGCGTGAGCTAGCTCATATTTGTATCTCTCGGAATCTGACAATGCTTTTGACAGCTGTATTCGTAGCTCTGCCTCTTGCTGTCTGAGAATCGAGAGTTCGGTTTGGAGTGACGTTAATTGTGTCTTTACTGTTGTCACCTCAGAACTCAAAACAATCTACAAGATCAGGAAACAAGCAAGAAAAAAAAACTGCATTTAAGGACGATTACATATGGATCGTTTGCTTGAGGAACTTCAGCAAAAAATGTTACTTAGAGGCTTAAAGGTCATCCTGGACACTCGAGTTAATTTGCTTCTAGTAAATCTGATCTATATGATAGCTTTTTAAATTATCTTCGCGAAAATTATTCATCTTAGCCAATGGTGAAAGATAAGCTTGTCAAACAATCGAGTACATCAACGGGAATCGCGGGCGTCATTTCTGTGATTATAAGTTCAAAGTTTTGCCCTTTGGGCTACGAGCTCGCCTCTATTGCTTTTTTATTCTTTACGTTTTTTGTACAATCTTACATTTAACCTATACGAGCTATTGACAGTCGAAACTTATTCTGACTAAAATTGCTCTATTTTACTTATAAATGGTATACGAAACAAAAGCCATAGCAAACTGTTATGTGGCTGCAATCAGTCTGCGAACTGAAACGTCTCTATTTTTGAATACAATTTTACCCTAAAAGCAAAACGGTTTTTAGTGACAAAAGAATAAACTCAAATTGCATAACAACTATGCAAGAAACCGTGAAATGAATCTTGTCTTGTCTTATCTAAAATGTATCAGTTTTTTATAATTCAATGATCCTTAACGAAATTCCGGCATGGAAATGAAATTCTAAAGCTCCACGTCTTTATAATTTTCCATTTTGGTTAAATTTTCCATTACCTGTAAAAACCCTTCCACCCCACTATAAGAACAAAGAGAAGTACTATTAAGTCTACACTGTTACCTTTTCTTGCTCAAGAGTCAAAACTCTCGCCTGGGTTTGAGACGTATTATGCTGGAGGGAGTCACTCCTCTGCTCCAACATTGTGTTGCTTTGTTCAAAGAATCTAATAAAAAGCGAGAACGATGCGTCTTCAGTTAGTTAAACTAAGCGTTCTTTACCTGTTGCTTCCATACTCAAGCCTTACAATACTTTAGAAACTGTTTTTTAACTGACTAGAAATTTTCAAGGAAATTATTGACGAAAAGCAGATATGTTGACAAAAATAAAAGATCTCTAATTAAGAACTAAATGGTTTTAGGTCACAAAAATTTAGCATGCACTGCAACGGCTAACTGTTAAAAGTTACGTAAATTAATGTTCTTCTGCTGGGACACGACATAATAGTGTTCAAAGCGTAACTTCTGTTTTCATAAAAAAGGGTTTATTTTGGCGCGGTCTGATTTCCCTTTTCTCAAATAGATCTCTCGTTAAAGGCTCAACGCAGTGACAAAGTAATGTCTTGGGGAGATCAGGGTCACCGGCATCGCCTTACCTTTGATTTTTTTGCAGTAAGTCTGAAATCTTTTCATTGAGCGCTTCAATTTTTTCCCTCTTCTCTACACTTTCAACTTTTAACTTTTCGTTTTCCTAGCAAAAAACAATCACATAAAAAAGAATATTATTAGTCTCATTTCACAAAAAAAAAACTACCAACAAACTCTACAGTGTTAACAAGTACCATTCTGGTGATATTATGGAAGCGTACTGCCATATCCATCACTGCAGCAAACCCACCATTTGTTGGTGACCTACCTACACTACAATACCCATCTGGACGAAACTGGTAATAGTCTAGGGGAGTAAATCAGTATCCAAGCCAGGTGATTTACTAATAGTACTTACCTGTACGATTCTGGTGACATTATGGAGCAGTACGGCAGTATCCATCATAGCAGCAGAGCCACCATATCCTGGTGACATACTCTGAGGAGCAAGAGTTCCTGACGACTGGCCAAGCTTTTCAACCTGGTAAGATTCAGTTGTGATATATATGGCTATAAAAACTGATAAGAAGGTGCTCGTCTTTTAGCAACTTGTTGCAAAGAAATGTTGCTCAGCAAGAAATATTTGGCATATTTTTTACAAAAGCAATTTTTTTTTCCAAGTTTGGAATTTCAAGGTTTACATTTCAATGAAAAACAGCGGAAGTTTTTCGAACAGCAGTCACCACTGGATACCAGCTAAGGGAAATGACAAGTTTAGGCGACTTGAAACGTCACTTTTCTTAACTAAAGTTCAACTTCTTAGTGACTTAAACTGCTTGAAGTGAAAACTAAAGTCTGATGTTCCCTGGTGTAAGGACTTTTACTCTCTTGAACTGTTTTAAACTTGCTACAGAAATCGTGGCAGGTCCAAACTGGTTTTAATTTCTTACGAATTTTTGTTAGACTTCTTGCTAACCTCCTATTTCTCCATGAATCTTTCTAAGCCAAGCTATATCATCTCTTAAACTTTCCTGTTTTATAGAAGTGAACTGAAAGCAATACCTTGTGAGTGAGTTCATCAATTTTGTCCGAGACCTTTCCAATTGCCATTCTCACTTCTGATTGTTGTTGCCGACTCTCCGCCATTAAAACGGGTACCATAGCATCATTAGATGGTGCCTGTGGGGGTGGTGGAGCTTGTTGTGCATAAGTGAAGGTTGCCTGGGGAAAAACCTGAGGCTGCTGTGGCATCATGGGATAGCCAACAGGTTGAGGTGTCTGAAGATGGTACAAAATAGAAAACAAAGTGAAGCAATAACACAATCCGTTACACTCGACTGCAACCGCTCTTTTATGATTAAGTTTACCACATTGCAACACTTAAAACGAAAGTTTGTTTAAGTGTTCTTGAATACATTTTAAGCTTGGCTGAACAGCACAAAACAACGAAAACTTAAAAATGACGTTAGGCAACGTCGAAACGTCGTCACGAACATGCTTTCGCTGAATTTTATAATTAAGTTACTAAACATTTATAATATTTAAACAAACATTTTTTTAGCAGTTCACCGTAGTTGACATCTTTGTAGTTTAAACTACACAGAATACAAACAATACAACTTTCTTTTAAAATGCCATTAAGTAGGTCAAAAAATCTCTCTTGATGATAAAGTAAACTGAGCAATAAAACTTTCATCAGTACAGAAGGAAGCAATGAAGGCAACAGCCTTCGGCATTATAACTGCATCCCTCTGGGTTCAAAATAACGTTCTAAAAGCATGCCTTTTTTTGTAGCCGTTCAATGTTCTGTTTTTGGCATCAACAGATTATACGTAACACTGTAGCAAAAAATATTAGTGAATGCTTTTCATTTCTCAATTGCAGTCATCTCGAGGTGATGAAATCAGGTTTGTCTCTGATCTCACAAGCAGCTATCCATTTTCCAATTTCCCCTTTATAGAATCACTTCATCTTAATTTGTAACTGAAAATATAATCCGCCAGATGGATTACAAACTTGCAGCCTATCACCGGTAGCTATTTCGAACCCTGTCCACTATACCTGATAGAGCGCAAGCTGCTGTGGAGAGTAGCCTGAGGACACAACTGGTTGAGTTTGAACTGGTTGTGGGTGAACTTGCTCTTGCAAGGTCTGCTGTACCTCTGGGTGTGGTTGAACTGGCCGAGGTGGTGGGTGCGGTTTGGGTTTAGGGTGCGGTTCAGGATTTGTGTGTCGAACTACAGGGGAAGGTGCTTCAACTGGAGCGGCTGCAGCTGGACCGGGACTGGTAAGATCCTCGGTTGGTGAGGCCACCTGCTAACAAGAAATGTTAAAAAGAAAACCTGCTCTAAATCCCTCACAGTATAAAGACCTGGATCTTTTTATAAAACAACCTCTGAACTGTCGTTTAAGCGTTGCTTACCACAGACCTCAACTTATTTACTGTCTATTAATAGTTCCTATAACTTTCTATTTTCGAGACCTACCCAATCAATCCTATTTAAAGTGATAGCGCTAGAAGGCTTGGGTTAGGAAATCCTTATCGTAAGGATTCTCAAAAATCTAAAAAAAAAAACGGACAGCTAGCCAGCTAGGAAGCTAGAAATGTCTTCGAAAGAATGCAAATGCAAGAAGGTAAAGGATACAACTTGAATGCACTAAGAAGGGTTTTTTTTTATTTCCTTGCACAAAGGTTTTCTGTTCAAAATGACCGTTAATAATACTCGTTTATACAGCTGAGTCGACTGGTACAAATTCAGATAAATGTCTTGCTCATGGTCACAACACAGTGGTCTGACCAGGACTCGAACTGGCGACCCTAGGATTACGAGTCGAACACGATAACCACTCGGGCACTGCGCCGCCAATGCTTGTGATGTAATGTGTGGGTAATTGAAATCTTACCTGGTCACTGTCGACCACGCCCTCATCGGGCTCAGCAGCAACGGCACCGGGTATAGTCAGTACGTTCTTACCCATCTTGGACATGCGCGCTAGCAGACGTGCCTTGTCACTGCCCTTTTCTGGTGACTAAAATAGAGAACTTGATTTTGCATTTTTTTCTACATACACGCTAAGATATTTGGCCTATATTCATTGATACTAATTTTTAGATTTAGGATTCAAAATACCTACTTACCCTCTGCCCTTAGCAAGAATATTTTCATAAATTTAGGCACGCAAAATTGATGCTATTATGAAGCCCAATTCTGCCGGCCCGCTTGGGGTATACTGATCATTGTAAAGCGCCTTTAAGCATTAAAATGGAAAGGGCGCTATATAAATGCACCACCTTACTTTTCTTTACTTTCACTTACCAGTGAAAGGTGTTCTGACAAAGAAGCCGTTCTTCCCTTGATGCTTGAACTTTCTAAGGACCTACAGAATAAATATTCGTGCAAAAATTGAATTTGAGAAAACACAATGATTGTGACAAAACACTTGAGAAAACACAACGATTGTAACGTAACCTCTCTAGAATTCCTAAACTTTTTTAAGTTTTGAAAAAATGCAGTAACAAATGGGACTGTTTAATGTATAAAACGCTTTTGATGGAGACTTAAAACCCAAACTTAATAAGCAAAAAGACAGCTATAACTCGGGAGTATTTTACGATTACTTTGTTGTAATAATAATAATAATAATAATAATAATAATAATAATAATGAAGCTTATATAGCACACGTTCTGGAGTTCAGAGCGCTTTACAATTGTTTGACTAATTTAACTAAGTGTAACATAAATGCCTATCTGTGGTAATATTAGTAATTGAGATAGATGCCTATCTACGGTAATATTAATAGTAATAGTAATTAAAAAGACTAATTTGAATAATGGAACTAATAACTAATAATTACAATAACTATAAACAACGGTGAGATAAAAAGAAAATAATTAGACTACATATTAAAGACTTGATTAAACAGATGAGTTTTTAGCTTGGATTTGAAAATGGCTGTAGATGACGCATTTCGAACATCGTCAGGGAGCTTGTTCCAAAGATAGGGGGCAATGTAACAAAAAGATCTGTTGCCATAGGTTTTTAGATTTGAATTGGGGACTTGCAAAAAATTCTTACTTGATGAGCGAAGTATCCTAGCTTGTTTATATGGTTTTAATTGGTCAGTAATATATTGAGGTGCAAGCTTGTTTAGGCCCTTATAAGTTAGAAGAAATACTTTAAAAATAACGCGTTATTTGATCGGTAGCCAGTGAAGTTCCTTTAAGATAGGTGTGATTCTGTCGTATTTACGAGTGCGAGTGATAAGGCGGGCAGCAGCATTCTGTCCCCTTTGAATTTTATCCAGTAAGTATTGAGGAAGTCGGACCAAAATTGAATTACAGTTGTCCAGCTTGGATGTAATGAAGGCGTGAACTAATGTTTCAGTGTCTATCTGATTGAGGCATTCCTTGATTCGAGATAAATTGCGTAGATGAAAGAAGGCTGATTGACACAATTTCTGAATCTGGTGATTATGATTCATAACATCGTCGAAAATAAATCCTATATTTCTTGCCGATTGTGTTGAGGCTACCCTGACACCATCTATTT
>JAOBAT010095914.1:0-16759 GCA_026413305.1 Hydrozoanthus tunicans | reverse complement strand
AATATGAGCATCTTTTGAGCAACTTTTTAAGAATTTTGGGGCAACTTTTCAGAAAAATTGGAGCAACTTGTGTAAAAGCCTACCTAGATAGTCGTAGAGTTGTACGAGGTTGAACGACGGTAGATTTCGCAAGTCCTTGCTCCACTCACATCCCCGAGAAGCTTGATCTCTAGACAAAACTTCGTACGTTATTTCGTGGTCACTTTTGGTGTTCGAAATCAACGATATCAATGGCTGTTCTTGTTTTAAAACGTTGTCAGGCTCGACACAGACCACTTTTCTTTGATAAATAGCTTGACATCTTAGGGCAGGATCAGCCTTCTTGTCGCCACATGGCTGGTTTTCTACTTTCAATATTTCGCTCAAATCTTTCATTGTAAGCTTTTGAAAGTCCTCTATCTTCTGAATTGTGTCCATCAGGCAGCCTTTGCCACATTTTTCGACTTAAATATTTACAACAAAAAGCTCTATAAGTTTAAAAAATCAAGATTTATACACGCTGACACTTGCTTTGTTTGTATACTACAATGATATGATACCGGGTTAGCCTCGTTTTCACGCTTGACAGTATCTGCAAACATTCGAACAGCGGTTATCAGCACAGAACGCGAAACTGGAGTATTGTTATCTATCATATCTTTTGTAGAGCAGCTCATCATCTGGCAACACGAGCGAGGAAGAAGCTGAAGAGAGGCAGGATAATGTGTTACTTGAAGATTTACTGTCAAGCATAGAATTAGCAATAGATTCACCTCTTGAGCCTGGCACACTTTCAACACCTATGACTCAGACCAAAGCTATGGTAACATGGACTCTGTACTTCATGCTTCTATGGCAGACAGCATGTCATGTTAGTGACAATGGGCTGGAATGGCTGCTTGGATTTTTGTCAAGCCTCCTCAAAGTTATTGGTATACAGTCACAATATGTTGCTGCCATTGCGGCAGTTTTTCCAGGAACTCTGTACTTAATGCGCAAGTTTCTTAGCTTGGACAGAGACTCTTTTCAAAGTTTTGTTGTATGCTCCAAATGCTACAAACTGTTTCGTCAAGGAGAACGCACAAAACTTGTTGGTGGCGTGCAAGTGGGAGTTCGGTACTTCAATTTGGTGAGGCACCGTCGTCAACAAAGAGAACGTGGTAACAAGCTGGTGAGAGAAGTTCTACTGAAAAACAACAAAAAAGCATTTTATCCCCTTAAGATATACTTTTTCAACAGTATTATTAACTCATTGGAAAAGTTTCTCAAGCGAGACATGTTTGCTCAGAAGTGTGAGTTTTGGAGAAAAGGGACAGTGAACAGTACTGAGTTTGGAGATATTTTTGATGGACAGATACGGAGGGATTTTCAAGCATACAAAGGAGAGCCTTTTCTAAAGGAACCAAGGAATTATGGATAAATGACGAATGTAGATTGGTTTCAACCCTATAACATCGCAATGACTATTCGGTTGGTGTTATACACCTCGACATTATGAATCTCCCTCGCCAAGAACGTTTCAAGCACAAGAACCTTATTCTTGTTGGCATCATTCCTGCTTTGGACAAGGAACCTACTTCACTTAATGAATTCCTTGTACCTGTTGTGGATGAATTGAAGGCTCTCTGGCGTGGTATCTGGTTTATTACAAGCTCGTCACCTCTTTTTCCATTGCGATTCCGTGCTGCTTTACTCTGTGAATCCTCAAACATCCCAGCTGCCAGGAAGCTGTGCGAATTTCTTGGACACTGTGCTAACCTTTGATGCTCCCGGTGCTTCAAGATTTTTCCAAGGGGTTTTGCAGAAAAGACCAACTATTCTGGTTTTGATAGAGAGAACTGGCCGCCACGCACTGACAGAGAACAAAGGATAAGGGTTTCATTGGTTAAATGTACAAGAAGTAGAGCAGAAACAAAGCGGCTCGAAAGTAAACTTGGTGTGCGCTACACAGCTCTGCTGGACTTGGAATGCTACGACTTGATCCGGGCTTGTGTTGTTGATGCCATGCATAATCTCTTTCTTGGAACTTCAAAACTGATGTTTAAGCTGTGGGTCGAGAGGGAAGTGCTATCTAAGTAACATCTTAGTGAGGTAGATTCGTGCATTTCTGAAATGAATGTCATGACTGATGCAGGAAGAATTCCATCCAGCATTTCCTCGAACTATGGTGCATACACAGCAGAAGAATGGAAAAATTGGACCATGATATTTTTCGTTTATTGCCTCAAAGGTCTGTTGCCAGAAACAGATTCCAGGTGTTGGCAGTCCTTTGTCCTGGCATGTAGAACACTGTGTAAGCCATTCGTCACCATCGACGACATAAACAAGGGAGACCACCTTTTGGTGAAATTCTGCAAAGAGTTTCAAAGGATCTATGGAACCCAAGCTGTCAAGCCAAATATGCATTATCATGGTCATCTAAAAGAATACATGCTGGATTTTGGTCCACTTTACGGATTTCGGGTTTTCAGCTTTGAACGTTTTAGTGGAGTTCTCGTAAGTTTCTGGTGTGCTCATTTGCTGACGATATCTCCACTCCGTTGCAATATTCTGAAGACGATGGCAAGTGCGAGTAAGCGTCCGTGTCAAGTACTCACAGTTGAAGAAGTAGTCGAAATTTGTGCGAGAAATGCAAGCGATTGCGAGAGTAGTATTGATAGTAGCACTGGTGGGATTTCTAGCACCGAGGAAGAAGAATTAGATTAAGAACTTTGTGAAACCTACGATCATCACTCAGACACCAGGTGAGCAGTTTCGCGGCACGCGAAAGTTTCATTTGTAAGCAAACATTTATAGCCAACAAATTACCAAAATTTTTACAAATTATCATCTATGGACTTTGTAGTGAAAAGTATATCGTTCCTAAGTTATCTTTTGTTAGTAAGTAAATGATTGCCATATTTTGATTAGGAAATTTAAAACTTCGAGTTGAATGTTAACTGTGTGAAAGCGATATTTGCTGTCCACTCGCCACGTGTTGCTGTGTTGTTTACGTTGTGTTTCTGCAACTTGGATTAGTTATGGGATATGTTATGCGCTTTAGACTAAGAATACTCAATTAAAGTTCATTTATTTTGTGAATTGGTGAGGATTTATCGATAAAATAGGGATTTTGTCAGTTGTTGGATCCGAATTTTACTTTCTTGATACTTGCCGACAATTATGGCGACATATTTCCACTTTCATTGTTTTCCTTTTTGTAACTAAAACTGTTCTCTATATTCAAGTGATGACAGTCAAGAAGAAGACAGTGAAGATAGTCTAGAAGTCGCAAGTGAAATTGTTTTGCCGTTCATAAGGTAAATTATATAATATTTTGCGTTCAGGTTTGGTTTGTATTTCGTAAACATCAAACTGAATTTTGACCTGGATGAATGACTTCGAAACGTTTTGCGTTTTATAATCTTTCGGCAAACTTTGATAAGATATCAGAGCGACTTCAGTGCTACTGACTTCAATAACATAGACTTCATCTTTTATATTTATAAATGATTGATGAAATAAAAGTGTCTTGTATATTTTGACCCGAGTTAAGTATTTCAAAATTCTTTTTATATTTGCTGATAAATTTGAAACTTTTTAGACACATTGTATACTTACATTTTCTTTTTGTTATACACATTGTATACTTACATTTTCTTTTTGAATTGTATAATTATTTTGTAACTAAGACTTTGTTTTTTATCCAGTGATAGTGGTGAAGAAAAAAAGCGATGACTGCCTGGAGTCACATCTGACTCCCCTCCACATACAGGAAGTGTTTTGGGAGAAGCAATTGTTAATAGAAGAGAAAGGAGAAGCAATAATAAAGGGCGTGGTGGTGCTAGAGGACATGGTGGTGCTAGAGGGCATGATTGTGCTAGAGGACATGGCGGTGCTAGGGGACGTGGTGGTGGTGCTAGACCTAGGAAAAAAACTCCTACCACAAAGAGCTATGATGATCCGGATACTGGCAACCGACTCCCAGCATTTACACCAGCAAGCCAACCCGGTATTCACCTTCGTATTCCCTTGAAATGGGGGTCTATGACCAAGGCCATTGATTTTATTAGGGTCTTTTTTAAAGTTGAGCTTTTGCAGCAAAATATGTAACCACACAAATTCTTATGGGTAGATAAACATTGGCAATAAGCAATATATGGAGACAAACATGAAGCCTGGACACCCACAGATATTGAAGAAATGGATAAGTTTATTGCCCTTATTCTTTATTGCGGCCTCGTGAAGGTTAGTTCCTTTTCCCGCTACAGGAGCATAAAGACGCTTTATCATGGATTGTGGGCTCGTGCCATCTTGCCAAGGGACCGGTTCAAAACATCGCTTGCAATGCTTCATGTTTCTGACCCATTGTCAGAAAACCAAAATGATTATTTGAAAAACAGATGCAAATCACTAGACCAGCCCTATCAACAAATTGCCATAGACGAATGGTGAAATCTAAACATCGTTCAGGCATTCGCCAATATATCAAAAACAAACCGACAAAATGGGGTATAAAGCTGTGGGTCCTGGCCGATAGTGCAAACGGTTACACATTCGATCTTGATGAGTATGCCGGACGAAACACTTCTCAGCCAACAAGTGACAATGGCCTTGGGTATGATGTGGTATTGAAATTGATACAGCCCCTGGTCAATCAAGGCTATAATTTATACTTCGACAATTTATATACATCAGTGAATCTTGTCAAAGATCTCTTCCAGTTTGGTATCCCACAACTGGGACTGCTGCTGAAAATCGTTGAGGTTTTCCAGATGCGATGAAACAAGGTAAAGTTTGGGCGAAGCGCCAACCAAGAGATGGTATGAGATGGGAAAGGGATGGTGTGGTTTTAGTTTTACAGTGGAAAGACAACCGCCAAGTTACTTTGTTATCGTCAGTAGAAAAAGCTGATCGGTTTGTGTACGTTGAGAGAAATGAGAAGAAAGATGAACGGTGGCAAAGGGTGCAAGTGAAGCAGCCAATAGTGGTCCACAACTACAATCAGTATATGAATGGAGTGGATCGCTCTGATCAGATTCTTGCCACTAACAACACCCTGAGGAAGTGTCTGCGATGGTGGAAAACACTATTTTATGATAGATATAGCCATTGTAAACAGTTTTATCCTTTTCCAGTTGCACCGTGCTGCAAATCCAGAAAAAGAGGAGCTAACAAGGCCCAACAGTTACTCCCTTGCAGAGTTTAGAGAAGAGCTTGTAAGACAGTCTAGGTCATCATACTAGGTCCTAGTAAAGGTTAACTGAATCTTAGCTGTGGTAATACAAAAATCGATACCTCGGAGTCCATAACACTGTTAGGTACAACAATAGACCAAATACTTAAATTCGATATCCATGCCAGTAATATATGCCGCAAAGTGGGCAGGCAGGTTAACGTTCTAAACAGACTTAAAAACATCCTTCAAGTCGAGACAAAAGAAGCGTTATACTGTGAATTCATCCTCCCGCACTTTCAATACTGTAGCGAAACATGGCATCACTGCGGTCAGCGAAACACCAAAAAAACAGGAAAAAGTAAATGAAAGGGTCCTACCATTCATATACAAAGATAAGACATCCTCCTACACAGACCTTCTGGGCCGAGTCAAACAGCCAACTTCGGCGCATCGCAGAATTCACGACATGGTGATCGTAATAAACAAATATTTCAATAAAAGACATGTTTGCATGACAAGTTGATACAGGTACTCTAAGTGTACATGACAGGAGTTCTGCCATATTTTTTCCATAGGGTTAAAAAAACATCGATAAAAGGAAAGTAGTTGGACAGAGCGGTGAAATTGTCTGTAATATCAACATCAAGATGCTGTTGCAACCTCAGAAGGGCCTAAAGATGAAGAAAGTCTTGAAATTTTTTATGCTATTCAAACAATCACAGAAAACCTTGCACATGCACCTACGCAAACTCAGTATGAGCCTGCATACCAGGCATCACAAACTGAAGAATCCCATGTAGGATTTACCAACAATAAAACACAAGTGGAAGAGTTTGTGTGTATTAGTTTTCAGCACTCCTTGTGGATATGTAAGCTACCTCGTGATTACATCGAAAATACGCAGCTCCTTCCGTGACAAGAAAAACTATTCCTTTGGACAGATTTCAAGATTTTGTGATAGTTTTAATTAAACTACGGGTGCAAACTTGCCCTATCGATTCTCAATCTTCATGTCTACAGTTTTATAGATTTTTACTCTTCATGGAACAAAGTTATGGATAAGAGTGTGACCAAGTCACATTATTTCCAAATAGGAAATGTTGATAACCTTAGCTTTCATTAGTTACTCTATGGTACATTTTGTGACCGTGAGAATATTTCAGTCTTTTCTGGAATTTGGTGGGTTATTTGCTAGCTAATTCCCAAACAGAATAAGGTGGGACTTAAACAAGATATGACATCAGCTATTACATCAAACCACTCCTGTCATTTGAAAAAATATATGGGATGACATCCTCAGCTGTTATGAAACTAAGTGCGAGTCGTGGAAGTCGGCGGTAATCAACCAAGGGGAGCGTGGAATAAGAACCGAGATGAATCGGAATAAAGTAAATGCAATTGTTCGTGACCAGAATGGTTTCGTGTCAACATAAATGATGTTCAAAGCTGTCACAATCTAAATCAAGTGACCCCTTGTTTATTCACATTTTGAACGACGGTGTCATTATGGTTAATGAAAATGGAAGGCCTTGAGACGTTCGAATTTATAGCAGTTAGCCTGTGCTCTGGCTTCATCCAAGATTCAAAAGACTTCTTTAATTGGAAAATTACTAACGGAACTACCCCTACCAACTACACTGAACCACCCTCAGGACACAGTCAAGATGCGTAACTATTGGTTGGCAGACACAAAGCGATGATTCTGTAAATCTAGAAGGGGATGGGGAATAAAACTGGTAGGAGAGGTTTGGTGTTTGAGTAGGGGAAGGTGGAGGTGGAATACGAACTAAGATGATTTGAAATAAAGTAAATGCAATTGTTTGTGACCAGAATCGTTTCCTGTCAGCATCAATGTTCTAAACTATGACAGTCTAGCTCAAGTTATCACTTGTTTGTTCACATTTTAAACGACAGAGTTATCATGAAAATGGAAGGCCTTGAGCCATTCTATTTTAATGCGGTTATTCATGCTATGGCTACATCCAAGATTCAAAAGGTTCCTTTAATTGGAAAGTTACTAACGGAACTACCCCTACCGCTTACACTGGACCACCCTCAGGACATAGTCAAGGTGCGTAACTATAGATTGGCAGACACAAAGCGATGATTCTGTATATCTAGAGGAGGATGGGGGATAAAACAGGTAGGGGAGATTTGGTGTTTCAACAGGAAAAGAAGATGGAATACGAGCCAAGACGAATTGAAATAAAGTAAATGCAATTGTCTGTGACCAGAATCATTTTATGTAAACATCAATGATGTTCAAAACTGTCACAGTCTAACTCGAGTTATCGCTTGTTTAATCACATTTTGAACGACAGTTTTATCATGGAAGATAGAAATGGAAGGCCTTGAGCTGTTTGATTTTAATGTAGTTACCCTGTGCTCTGGCTACATCCAAGATTCAAAAGACTTCTTTAATTGAAAAATTACTCACGGAACTATCCCTGCCGCTTACACTGGACCACCTTCAGGACACAGTCAAGATGCGTAACTATTGGTTGGCAGACACAAAGCAATGAATGGAAACAACGCAACAACAGGGAGTTTTCGTTGGTACGACATTGGTACGACGCCGTCGTTTAATTGCGTGAAATGTGAAGTGCGCATGTGTGAATTTGTTCTTGACGACGTCCGTCCCATCAAAGGCGATGACTTTGAATAGCTTGGTTTGGTGGCGTCCTCTGCAAAACACTGATAACTGGAAGAGCAACTCTTAAACCTGGGGGAATGGATCTGTCAGGGTTGGCTACATTTACCATTCGGGAGAAAACATAATGTTCGATAACATAAACTACATGGACAACATTTTAGTTGCATGGATAGGCAAGCACGATTCTTCCTTATTAAGGCTATAACAAGAAAGCAACCTATCACTAAATAAAATGTGTAAATTGAGAAGCAAAAGTTGAGTATGCATAATGCTCAAGTGTTGCAGGAAAAGGTGGCTTCTGCAATTATTGTCTATGCTTTGCTGGAGCCAATTGCTCAATTTGCTCTCGATAAATTTGAGTTTTTCCTTGAGCTGATGCGATGCACTTCAAGACCATGTGGATGGACTATACCCAAGATAAGAAAGATGGGTGTTACAAAGCCAACATTGGAATGTCCTTCTAAATACATTTTACATAGACCGACCATGTACTTGGTCGCTAGCGGGATCGTGCCCATGCCAACAGGGACACCAAATGTATTAGCATCATTTTATCTGTCTCACATTTAACTTATTTATCTAACCCTATATTTATGCGATTTGACTTTCATCCGTTTTTATCAACTGGGTGGTATCATCTCGCATGGGTACTCTTGTGCTCACCTTTTTTTCATTTTGGTATGTATCATATTTTTTTTAATCTCTGATGTACGTTACTTGTTATTTAATATTTGCTGTATGTTATATGCTATTTATTTTCCACAAGTACAAAATAAGGTAGTTTAAAAATCTTTAGACAGAGATCAGTCCATGGGTATCAGATGCACTCTGTTAGAGGCAAAGCCTCCTGCTATCTAAACATAGCCATCCATTCCGTTTCTCCAACTGAAGAAACTGTTCCTTTTTGACTGCATAACAGAACACAGCAATTTTTATTGAAATTTGAAATCTTTTTCTCTGTAATGGGAGCCTCAGCTGTCAACACTGTCTGTCCTAAAATGCCTCACTTTGGATTGAGGTCCCAGGTTCAACCGCGTAGCTGGTAATTCTATGGGTCTGTCAGTGAAAAAAGTTTCAGTGAATGACGAAGTTGAAGTAGTTTCTCAGTGCATCGAACAGAAAAAGGAAACGAAACTTTTCACCCCTTGAAGTCGCCAAAAAGTATAAAAAGTATGAAGATAACGGTCAGTATTGATAGCTTAACTAAATAACAATATCAACAAAAGAAACAAATTGGGAGGGCATAACAGTTGCAGTAAATGCGGTCAGAGTAGCAAGAAGAAGCCCTCACGATGTCAAAGAGGATGGCGAATTCTTGCTAGAAGAAGAGTTTTTTCGGTGATGTGTTCGGCACGCGGGCAACAACTGCGCATTTGTATCCTGATCGGAATACATTTAGCGTGACCAAGAATCAACCAATTTGTTGTGTAAAAGTCTCGGTATATAACGAAGGTTACTATTATAATGGACGGATTATTGCACTTGCACTACAGCAAGTGACCTCAAGCCCAAATTTCTTTCTTCCAATTGTCACAGACTACACTCGGTATTCAAAATTGGCTAATAGAAACCAAATGTGAAATGAAATCCCTGACTCTACTGTTCAAAGAGCTCTGGTTGAGCTTTTGAAGATTGCAGAATATGATAAATTTTCTGAAGAGGCACCCTTTCGCACGCCAGTTGTTAATCCCAAAAGTGAAACTTGGTTTAAGAACTTAGCTGTTCACAAAACACTCTTTTGAAGATGATGTCCAACATTGCAATACCCAGCGCTGATTCCATTGGGAGTTACACTTCGGAGTTACCGTTTAAATATTAAACAAGATTATGTATTAAAAATTCTTGCAGTCAATATGCTCCAGAAACAAACATGTTTTTTTTTCACACAAACAATTAAAGAACAAACTGTGTTTTGAGTAAGTTTGTCCTCATTTAATTTGTTGTTTTCTGCTTATTCAGAAAATTTAATTTTTTCTAGAAATATAAAGAGAGAAAAGGTGCTATCGACCCTGCCAAGTCAGAGATGGTTAAAGCATTTGAGCAATTAACAAAGGCTCATATGTCAGCTAATGAGGATGACTCCTCCGATGAAACAGTGTGGGTTGAAAGACCCCAAGCACATAGGAGTGAAACAATGGTTAAGTTTATGGACAGGTACATGTCTGAACAGTTTTAGTGTTGATGTTTTATCTAGGTTAATCTAATCTCTGATCAGTACTATAGAAAAAAATGACCAAAACTTATTCATTTTATAGAGAGCACTGGTTTCCTTTTTATTCTAAAAAGATGTTTGTTTAGTTCTTTCCTAAAGCTTATTGAGTTTACCTTTCACTGTTATCTGAACCCAAAAAAGGAAGACGCATGTTGTTATTTTCAAAAAACACAATTATTGGTCCGTCACATGCACTGTTCTAGATATATAGATTCTTTGTTATTAATAAAGATGCAAGAGTTTTTATCTGAGTCCTTCTTTAAATAATGTATATGAATTATAGATTAGTTATAATGTAAATGGAATCTGGTATAGGTAAGAAAAGCCATAATTTTTTGATAAAATGATACCCATTTTTAAAATTTTAACAGGCTAGACATTTATTGAGACGAAAAAGTGAAAAGTGACAAACGGCTGGTGAGAAAGATCACGAGAGATCGCGGAGACCCAAAGGAAGCAATTATACCAAAGAACACCCACCTATGGGCCATCAGCCCTGAATGGCTGGAGTCCATCAGACAAACAGGAGAAGAAGGAAGGAGAAGATAACACTTTATTTCTATTACGGTTTCAAATACACTATAAGGGAAGTCAAACTTGCTTCATAAATTGTAACCTGAAGCTAAGTAAACTTTTAGTGATTTTAAAAAAATACTATTTGATTAACCACTGATTGTTTTGTTAACAATAATCTTTTATTATTTTAGAAATGCAGAATGAAGGAGATGTACAAAAGTGAGGAAACAGGAGAAGTGTTAAGTGACGAAGTTAATGATGAAGAAGCAGTTGATGATGAAGGGGGCAACGAAGTCGGTACAGTACAAGCCCTGGTTTTTCCAAACTATCGCCATTACAAAAAAAAATTCAAGATCATGACTTGGCTGATCCTCACAGGACGCTTGATGAGACTGGAGACTGTCGAGTGAGAAGTTTGCATTGTGAGATCCACAGGTTTCTTCTCTATAAAGTGTCTGTGAGTAGCAGAATCGCTTATAGTAAATTAAATAAGTATACACAGATCTAAAACCTTAATGGGAGATTTGAAAACCCTTAAGAAAGACCAAGAGAATGTCACGATTAAACTCTCTATGTTAACTCATAAGTCTGACAAACTCCAAGCAAAGACCGCACACAAACTTGATGAAGATTTTTCGCCAACCAGTGAAGATTATCAAAACCTCAGCGACACATGAGCTGATGGAATTTAAATATGGAAACTTTGTCAACTCTTGATAACTTTGATTTGAATGTGTAAATCATTACAGTACATACATGTATATAATGAATACAAAAAAATTAAAGAATCATATACATATTTTTGTTGTCTATCTTATTACCTGTAAGAAGTGTCAGCTTCAGTATGTTGCATCTACAACAGATACGTTTAGAATAAGATTCAATAGTCATAAGAGTAGAATCAAACAAGATTAATGCCAAAGAAGAAGAAGATGATTTAATTTCTAGATAGTTCAACAACGCGGGTCGTGAGGGACTTAACGAAGTACAAATACAAATCATAGACCAAGTTAAAAAAAGGCGGGATCATCTAGACAAAGAAGAGGAGTGGGCTTATAGGATGCGGTCTATTAAGCCTGAAGAACTTAATGAGAATGATTTTTCTATGGCATGAATCGTAGAAGCAGGCATAAAAAATGATATTCCGTGAATTTTCTTTTCTATTTCTACAACACACAAAATGTACTTTAATCGTTGTAATATTAATACTTTAACCAATGCATTTTATGCCCGTGCAGTATTTTAATATTTATTTGTCATCACCGTATAATGTAACCAACCGAAATAACAGTGTTTTGATAATTATCATGTTTTTATTCTTTTGAGACAAATTTATATATACATATATATGACAAAAAAATATAATAACAAAAATATAATATAATATAATTATATAATTATATAACTTGAATACACGTGCATGTAGGAGGCAGGCAACTTCTCACAAACAAACTATTATTAAAAACGTTTCGGCCGTTCGGCCTTCTTCAGTTAAAAACTACAGTTAGGTTCCATTACTACATACTTATAAAGAATTATCTAAACAATACAACCAATTGACTAATAGTATGCTATTATAACGTATACCTGTTATAATGATACACATATGAAGTAAAACAGTTAAATAACAATTGAAAAAAAAACCAAACCCGGAGCCGCTTTTGGAAATGTGAAAACACACAAACAAAATAACCCTTTAAGATTGATAACATCTTGCTGTGGTACAGTTATAGAGCGGCTGTCAGCCTTTACCGAGTTTTATCTTAAGCCATTAGCCCAGAATTTGCCATCTAACATCAAAGAAACTACTGATTTGTTGAACAAATTTGAGTTGGTTTCTTTGTGTACCAGGTTTTGATATAGTAATAGGAACTGCTATTGACTACATGCATGGCACCTTGCTTGGTGTTGTGAAAATGTTAGTGAAGTTGTGGCTTGACACACAGCATCATCAACAGCCTTGGTACATTGGAAAGTCAGCTGAAGAGTTGGACAAAAGATATACAAGTATTAAGCCTCCAAGCTGTATTTCACGACTTCCTAGAAGCATTGTTGGGAACTTCAGTCATCTGAAAGCTTTAGAACTTACATCGTTTTTTAGAGGACCCCTCTCTAAACCACTTTTTTGTGATGTTGGCATCCTCAATAAAGATCAACTATTATTATTACTTTTTTATTCTCTTCCTTGTCTGTATGGCATTTTACCGGACAGTTACTTTCAGCATTATTTACTATTGGTTGAAGCAATCTACATTTTACTAAGTTTTCAATTGCCATGTCTGACCTTGCAAAGGCATCAAAGTTATTGAAGCACTTTTGCTTAAGGATTGAGGAATTATACGGTTGCCGTTACGAGTCATATAATGCACATGGTTTGCTTCATCTTGTCGAAAAAGTAAAAGATCTAGGGCCACTTTGGGCAAACTCTTGCTTTTGCTATGAAGATTTTAACGGGGAGCTGAGACACCTTTTCCATGGCACACAACAAGTTGAAATGCAAATTGTTTTGTCTGTATGCATTCAACAAAAAATTCCAGAACTTGTTCTTTTGTTAACTTCTTGCCCTGGGGCACACCAGTTTTATGATAGTTTAACTTCAAAGGGAAGGTTAAGTCAGAAGAAAGAAGTTGTTTGTGAAAACATTTTTAAAAATGGAGCACTAATAAAGTGTGCCAGCACACCCCAACACAGGCAACTTACTGAAATGAAGATCGGAGAAGTTAAAGAAGTTTTTATGTTCCAGAGAGTTACTACAAATGGCACTATTCTTAACTCAAAGAAGTATAAGCCGGGCACCAGAAGGAAATTGTACAATACAGTACAAGTCAGCATGCCTTGAACTTCAGTATGGTCAACTTTTATATTTTGTCAAGTGTTTCACCAAATGTCCAAATCCTGTCTTTTGTTCAGAACTTTGCACTTGTAAATGTGCAAGCCATCATGCTATAGTGGAGCGTTTGGTGATTGACAACAACAAAGTACTTTCAACTAGCACTTTCACAGGTGCAGTAGCACAACATATTATTCCTCTTCAATCTGAAACCGGTGAAACTGTTGTTATTTCATTAGATAAGATAGTTAATGTTTGTGTATTTATTAATCATGACAATGCAAAAGCTTTGCTGTTACATTCGCTAATATGTTTGAAAAAGATTGATTCTAGAAACTGATAAAATAGTTTGTTGGTGATATAGACCCATAATTTTGAATATTGTCCAGTTACAGTTAAATTATATTTATAAATAAATGTTTATAACTGTTTATTAACGAGTTACATAAAAGAGCCACCTGGTGCAACGTGAAAACCATTATTTTTTTAAATTTTTTATATCATTATTTTTTATTATTATCATCATTATTGTTATTATTATTATTATCATCATGATCGCCATCATAATGGAAATTTCATTGCTCAAGAGCATACTTCTATTTGGCTATATGATACAAATGGGGATTGAATTAATCTGAAATAATTTTACCTAAATGTTTTTATGAACAACTTTTATGAACCAAAGAAGCAGGCATAGAAAATTATATTCCATGGATTTTCTTTTCTTCTATTTTTACCACGCACAACTGTACTTTTATCGTTGTAATATGTGCGCATACTTTAATCATTGTATTTTTTGCCCGGGAACTATTTTAATATATTTGTCGTAACCATACTTTGCAACAATTCACCCTGAAGTGGGTTGTCTAAAACAACCGAAATATAAGTGTTTTGATAATTATCACTGTTTTTATTCTTTTGAGACAAATTTATATATAGGTATATATATTAAAAATAATATAATAAAAACATAATAATAATAACATAATTACATATATATATTACATCACAGTTTACCAACATCACCAACCGACAAACCATCATCCATGCAAAAAAATACCTGCTGTACCACCAAGACCCTCCATGGACAAAAAACAGCACATTTGATGTGACAAATGGGTTCTTACAATGAAGCTGAAACTTGTAAAATGACAGGACTCGTAAACAAACTTAAAGATCAAGTGGGACTCTAACGTGATGACAGCCTTGCAGTATGCAAAGCAACTCCAAGGAAAATCAAGAGAAAACTAAGCAATCATTTTAAATTTAATGGTCGCAAAATCACAATTGAAGCAAATGAAATGACTGCGAATTCCTTGATGTGACCTTCAACCATACAAGTGGAAGCCACAAACCATACATGAAACTCAACAACAAATTACAGTTCGTCCACATTTGACCCAGAGCAAAAACCAGAAAGAAAAATAACCAAAAATGAAACACTACATGGTACAAACCCCCATGGGATTCAAATGTAAAATGATTCTTGGAAAGAAATTCTTGGGAATCATAACTGGTTATTGTAGTTTACCGGATTTGCAAAAATTAGAAAGCTTGCACGCAAGGTAAAATGCGCCAAACATGCAGCCGCAAGACGGATGAGCATGCTACTGTCCCGCTAAAAGTTTTGCATTGTGATCTTGCCAGCCCAATTATCCCTGTGACCAGATATGGTTTGTATGCACTTTGTTTTGTAGATGACCATAGTGGTATTGTAGTACGATTTAATTCTTGAAACAGAAAGGCGACACACTTGAAGCCATGCACCAAGAAGTTCTTTGCAGTTGTCACACCTTATGGTAAGGTCAAGTGATTAGATTCGACAATGGTAATGAATTTATGAATAAGGAAATCAAACCTTTTTGTGTACAAAGGAAATTAGGCACGAGATGAGCTGTCCTTATTCACTGCATCATAATGAAAGCATAGTGTCAATTTCACACCCTTTTTAAATTGAAAGAAGTTTTTTGATAGAAGCTCAGTTAAATACTACAAACTGAATTGTTCACTGCTGTGTACTTTCAGCAAAGAACGATTCACTATTATGTGTAACTTCTATCATGGCACCATCGTCAGGTTTAACACAGGTCAAGAAAAATTTACGAAACCCTCCAGTATTTAAAGGAATGCGAAAGTTTTACCATTGACCGACACAAACTTTTGTGTTTCAAGCATTTCATCAAGACAAAGTCAATTCAGAATAAACCCATACCTGGATTAACCAACAGATCAACAAAAAGATGGAGACTGACAACAAAACAACCTCCAAAACCCTCCGGAGGCATTTGCTTGAAGAAAAAAGGTTAACTTTTTCTACTGATATGTTAAAAGGAATTCAGAAAAATGTGGCTGGTTGCCAGCTTGCATGAAACACTGTCAGTTGACCAAGGAGGCACTCTCCTTCTTTCTTTTTTATTCCTGCAGAAAGAGACTCAAATACTACCACTATTGTCTGAAATCCCAAGAAACCTTCAGAGGCATGATAATTTATTGATGAAAGCACCATGGCCATGTTCACGTTCAGCACTTCATTATGTGGCCTCAGCTTGATAGCACGGCTAAGCAAATGGTGCGTTGGCACTGCATTTCAAGTCAGTGAAAGAGATACACCAGTGGCACTGTGTGAAGACCACGTCCACGCATGAGAAGTTACTTGTCAAGTACTGTTCCTACTACTGTGTCAACTGCATCTTGAAGGATGAGAAACAGTGTCTAAGCAAACAGTGGATGGATACATGGAGAGGGAAGAAGGAATAACCAGAAAAGGAACAACAGCAACCACAAGGCAATCCTAAAATGTGTCAGCATTAGATCATAACAAAGCAGTCCATGTTGCAGATTTGGCAGCTGTTGACAGCACAATAGCTGTTGCTGCGTTTAAAAGATTTTTACTTGGGAGTTACTTCAATGGGTGTTGAAGAGTTGGAGGAATCATTAACTGATGACTACTCCTGCCATTGTCCCAGGGGCAGTGCTGTGTTGAAGAGAGAATGTTTATGAAATGACATACACTCTCGACAACAAGTGTATAGCTGTGGTTTATGCAGCCACATTCTACCATGTCTGTAGTGAGTTAACAGCATAGAAAAATACTCAAAAGAAAACAATGTATATAACCTTTCTTTGGATCAGCATGAATAAACCATTGCTTCTATATAAATATTTATCTCTCTTATACCGTAAATCAAATGTAAATACTGTATCTATTATTAGTGATAAAAATTATCATGTTAAAAATACATGTAAATATACAATACAAACAGATTTAACGAAAACTTCATTAATTTTTTGAGCCATTGTTACACAAACTGGATGAATGGTTGTGCTACTTACAGGGCGATTCTCTCAATATAGAGCCTACATGGCCGAATTTCAAAACTACTTCAATAACATATTTGTTAATTCTATTTG